>OX344839.1:38288056-38490603 GCA_947037095.2 Nycteola revayana | reverse complement strand
AAAAGTAGCTAATTTTAAATAAAACTATTCTAAATCTATTCTACTTGGCAAGGATCCCAGAATGCTGGAATAACTCTAAAGTAGACATTTTAGTCGAAGACTATAATATGACTATTCATTTCGTTACCCTCGAGGGACAGTGCAGGAGAACACCAAGTAGATGCAATAACCGTTAAAACATTACCAGCGCACTAATGTAAAAATGGCTACTTACTCATAAATAAAAACTTTTTATTGATAGTCGGTAGTGCCCCCATAAATTTCACTTCAAGAACCGTAAACGCATATTTTAAAAGCCCTAAGTAGTAAAATGACTATATGACTTTTTGCCATATAGCCATATTAATTTCCATAGTAAGTAAAGAATAAATTTTAAATTTATTATCATATACAGGGTTGTCCCAAAAGATTACGTAGCTGGGAAGGGGGGGTGATAGGGAATGGTCACAAGGGGTCACCAGAAAAATATAAAAAATTCCCTCTGGGTGTTTAAAAAATAAATGGCATTTTTTAAAAGACTAAAAATTTTACACCTTGTGCTAACTGTACCTACAAATATGGCTGTATTTAAAAAAAATGCTGTTATGTAATCTTCAATAACAACAAGGTCATCAACATCAACATCAAAAGTAACAAGGTGTAAAATTTTAAGTTTTTAAAAAAATGCCATTTTTTTTTTAAATACTCAGAGCGGATTTTTTTTTTATTTTTCGAGTTACCATTGTGTCCACCCCTGTCACCCCCTTTCCCAGCCTACTTAACCTTTTGGGACACCCTGTATAGAAAAAAATAAAATTGAAGTGTCTGTTGGGTAATTTTAATATATAATCAACTCCATACGAATGTTATATAGAGTTATTGGAACGTAATAACAAAACCATAGTTCAAAAACTATGAAAGTCTAGTCTAAGTCGGCAGCAGCTTTAAATATTAAATAACTGTCCATAATTCTTATTGGTTACTATTATAACTGAAATTTGTAAGATTGTTATAGTATAAGATCCGAACCTACATCGACCTTCACCGAGCTGATAATAGAATCAAACATGTTTTATAATGAATTAAGTATATTAAAAAAATATATTAAAAATGGGGTTGGCTAAAGTAATCCTGGACAGACTTTTTTTTAATGATTTGAATTAAATTAATTTAATTAATTAATTTTAATTAAATTAAATAATTTAAAAAAAAGTAAGATAATAAGTAAATTTTTATTATTACTAAAATTATTAAACGTATAGAACGTTCAGCTGTTAGGTTGGACCTGGACGAACTACTGGGTTTACTAGGTACAAAAAGGGTGTGTAGATGACAGTTGCTTTCACTTGATTGGATAATTACAAAATTATAATAACAAACAAGCGCTGATTTTGCGTTAATTTAATTTAATCTTTTTTAAAATTTCATTATAAATATTTTTTTTAATAATAATTAAAAATAGTCTGCCCAGGGATTTTTTAGCCAACCCATTTTTAATATATTTTCTAATATACTTAATTTATTATAAAATATGTTTCATTCTATTATCAGCTCGGTAAAAGGTCAATGTAGGTTCGGATCTTAGACTATTAAATAAAAGCTATAATTATTATTATACTCTTTCCATTTCTTTATTTTCTCGATGACATTTCTAATTTGATAGTTGTAGTGTTCGTGACTAAATAAGTAATGATATCGATCGCATATATTTATTATATTTTGAACAGCAAAATCATTCAAATATATTTTTTCCTACCTATAACTTAAGTAACAACAGCTTCGAAAATTAAAAAAAAAACTGGCATATTTAATCAAGAATTTAATACGTAAAAAACATATCGGGTTTGTTATCGTGTTACGTTTATCGATAGCCCCATTCCTATCGGTTTCGCTCGGTATAACCTTGTACGTGTGTAAGCATCATATTTTTATAAAATAATGCATACATGATGTAAAAAAGATGCCCATTCAAGTTTACCGCAGGAGTTGTCATCGAGAAAATAAAGAAATGGAAAGAGTATAGTTGATACAAGTTGATATAAGAATAATGCCTTTGATCTTAAAAGGCATTATTCTTTCATCCCTATCACCTATACCAAGCTCTCTTACACAAAATGCATCGTTTGTAAAATGGCTGACTGTAATAAGGCTGGCATCCTGCTCGACTTTATGTCCGGTAAAGTAGCAAAAGCCTTGCCTTTCTTTTAATCTGTAGTTTTAATCATTATATAAGTAATAATAATAATCTTCGTATCCTAAATACATATTGCACATTCGGTAATACAAGGGTTTGTACCCCTTGCTGAAGTAGTAAGTTTGGAAACCTAAAAGTTATTTTTATTCTCGCTGATGAAGGTGCGAACTGTCCGTTAAACAAAGCAATTTTAAAACCCAACCGTTCTAACGTAGATACAGTCTATCTGCCATGCTGCAAGTTAAATATTTTTTAAGTATAGAAAGAATATAAAGAGTAAAACCATTTTGAATGCCAAAAACATCTCAAATTAGTCATCCTTTTTTGTTTTTTTTGTTGTCCAAGGCGAAATGCTATTTCGCATTCCCACCGCCGCGCCGCTGCAGCGTATTCGCGCGCTGGCGGCAGGATATGTGGGACTCGCCCTCTCCATAGCGTGGTATGCAAATCTCATACCACGTGGAGAGGACCCTACACCACTAAAACCTGCCGGACACTCCTTCGATCCGCTGTTGGCGTGGGCCGGGTAGGATTGAGCAAGCCGGCAATTTTTTTAAATTTATTAATTAGTCATCCTGCAATTCTCTTGCCCTTGTCTTATCGAAGCTGTGATATGTGCGTTAGGAACAAAGCGGGCTTAAAAGCCAACATCTAGATCTAACTCCTTTTGCTAGAAAAAATACCTTTAAAATGATTTTTAATCTTTTTGTTTTAGCTGGCCTGCTAGCATGGTAGATAGACTGATAGTCTATCTGCCATGCTAGCAGGCCAGCTAGCTAAATAGTTTTTAAGGATAGAAGGAAGATCTTAATAGAGTTCTAGTTCTAGCGTGGTCCCTTTGCTAGAACGGTTGGGTTGGGTTAAAATCTTTGTAATCTTTTTATTATCTGTCTACCACGCTAGCTAAATAGTTTCTTAGGATATAAACACATATATATATATATATATATTGTCCGCTCTACGGCAAATGTTGATCAGGCCGAAATATGCATTAAATGTTGATCCACCTTTAGAGGCTTGTAGCTTAGATAATTTTGATAATATCGTGTCATACTTCGAATATAAGAATTCCCCTCATTGCGACCCAGTGCCTAACTACGCCGCAAACACTCTAGCTCGTCACCAACTCACACGGCAATTGTTGATTTTATAACCGCCATTTATTTTACACTTTGTGTGACTTTGTTGATCAATATAAACGTTGGGAGATCAACAAATTCCGCAGAAATGTACACCGATGCTGCGGAGCGGCAACATCGCAAGCGAAACAAAAGATAGTTCCATTTCACAATAAATATAATATGAAAGTATACAACACCGCGTAAGTGACAATAGCTAATAAGCTTGAAAATCAAATGTAGCAAATATATTTGATTGCCGTTCAAAACATATGTAAAGAAAATATTTCTTGACATATGAAATCACACCTTATTAGAAACTGTCACTTACGGTGTTGCAGTATCAACGACGACACGTATCCTCCGTTAAATTATAATCTATCCCGCGAGATTGTAAAGTGTCGAGATATTTACTACGGCGTAGTTCCCCCCAGAGGTCCATTGTAGGGGGAAGAGGGCTACAACAGGGTTCGCCCTGGTACCCTGAGGCGCAACATTAGTGATATTATGACATGTTTATACACCCTCATACCATTCAGCTTTCGGCACGTGCTCACCTTGGCATTGGGTCATCCATCTAATCAAATATAATTTACATTCAGTCATAACAAATGGAACGAACTTATTTTATTAAATCTGCCATCAGATTCCAGTTGCATATGGATATTATCTAGAACGAAAGTACTCGTCAAGACTAATCAAACGAGCCCAAACTCGATGGGGTTGTGTCGTTTTATTACGGACTTCCTACGGCCACCTTCCAGCTCCATCATCAGACCCTGAATACCATTTAGGACCAAAGAACTCGTCAAGACTAATCAAACGAGCCCAAACTCGAGGGGATTGTGTCGTTTTATTACGGACTTCCTACGGCCACCTTCCAGTTCCATCATCAGACCCTGAATACCATTTAGGACCAAAGTACTCGTCAAGACTAATCAAGCGAGCTCAAACTCGATGGGATTGTGTCGTTTTATTACGGACTTCCTGTGGCCACCTTCCAACTCCATCATCAGATCCTGGATACCATTTAGGACCAAAGTACTCGTCAAAACTAATCAAACGAGCCCAAACTCGATGGGATTGTGTCGTTTTATTACGGACTTCCTATGGCCACCTTCCAGCTCCATCATCAGACCCTGGATACTATTTAGGAAAAAAGTACTCGTCAAGACTAATCAAACGAGCCCAAACTCGATGGGATTGTGTCGTTTTATTACGGACTTCCTATGGTCACCTTCCAGCTCCATCATCAGAGCCTGGATACCATTTAGGCCTAAAGAACTCGTCAAGACTAATCATACGAGCCCAAACTCAATAGGGTTATGTCGTATTATAACGGAGTTCCTATGGCCACCTTCCAGCTCCATCATTAGAGCAGCTCCATGTCATCATAATATTGCATTGTCACGCGATTTACATATTATGCGTATAAAAGTTTTACTCAATCGGAAACCGGAAAGTGTGTCAAATTTAACTTGCAAGATTTGATTTCAGGTCGAATCTTATGGAGAACCAAGCTCCTAAGTCCTATTCTACATGCCCTAACTTAACACTGTCTTGCTTTCATCATAGCGTATAGATTGCGAAGCGAAGTGGCAACAGCGCATAACAAAACCAACCAATCATGGCAAAGGTTACCTCTGATTGGTCCATTTGAATCAGATCAACAATAGATGGAGCGGATTTGTATAAATAATGCAATGAATAGTTCTTATTTGTGTCGCTAGAGGGTCAGCAATAGTTGATCAAATTGGAGCCACATTTGTATGCCGAATCATACATTAGATCAACAAAAGCTGTTTTGATCAACAATTGCTAACTGATCAACAATTAACTGATGCTACAACCCGTCTGATCAACATTTGCCGAATGGGTATATATATATATATATATATATATATATATATGATACGTTGAGTTTCAGTTCGTAGCGTAGTCTCTATGCTAGAATGGTTGGCTTTTAAAATCGGTTTATTATCGGTCTACCTGCTCAGCTGTCGTAGGCCAGCTATCTAAATAGTTTTTAAGAATAGAAAGAAAATCTCCACTTATTAAACTGATTGTTTCGTTTTAGTTCTACCGTAGTCCATTTGCTAGAATGGTTGGCTTTTAAAATCGCGTTTTTATCTAGCTATCCAAATAGTTCATCAACAGCCCGTTTACGTCCACTGCTGAACATGGGCCTCCTCTTAACAGACCTTGGCAAGCCAGGATCGTAGAGGGATATTGCCGTAATCACCACGCTTGGCAGACGGATTGGTGATCGCAGTAAGATGTAAACCTTGAGCTAATAGATGCTGCTGCCCATCCATCAGCCATATGTCCCTTAGTCGCCTTTTACGACACCCACGGGAGGACATGGGGTGGTCTATTCTAAACCGGAAACCACACGGTAAATCCAAATAGTTGCTAAGGATAAAAGGAAAATCTCCACTGATGAGACTAGTTGTTAAGTTTTAGTTCATAGCGTCTTCTTCTGATTGCTAGAACGGTTGGCTTTTAAAATTTGTCGGTCCACCTGGTATGCTAGCAGGATAGCTATCTAAATAGTTTCTAAGGATAGAAAGAAGATTTTTGATGATAAGGCAGGTTGTTAAGTTCTAGTTTTAGCAAAGTATATTTGCTCGAACGGTTGGCTTTTAAAATGTTTCTAATCTTTTTATTATCCGTCTATCTGCCATACTAGCAAGCCAGCTATCTAAATAGTTTCTAAAGATAGAAGGAAGATCTCGACTGATTAGACTAGTTGGTGAGTTTTAGTTCGAAGCGTCTCCGTCTCTGTGCTAGAACGGTTGGCTTTTAAAATATGATGGTCTACTTGGTATGCTAGCAGGATAGCTATCTAAATAGTTTCTAAGGATAGAAAGAAGATCTTTGATGAGGCTGGTTGTTGACCCGGCACGTGCCGCGTTTATTTATCAATTACGACGGCGGATTTGAACTTCGCGCTCTGCCAGCCAACTGTGGCCAGACGGAACGGACGCCCGCTACGCACAGGGGCAAAACAAACTGGTTCTGTGCGATATTGTTCAAGAAAAGTGTTGTTTTTTTATATGTTTTATGTATCTTTTACTTTAATTACTTGATGTTAGAAATTGACTGTTTCTAACATTCAGCAAATGGTGATTCTTTGACAGATCCAGTCCCTTTTATTGTTTTTTTTTGTCCGGGCGGAAATGCATTTATTTACGCCTTCCCACCACCGCTACAGCGTATCCGCGCGCTGGCGGCGGGATATGTGGTTAATGTTATTCTTTCAAAACATACATTCATGTATACAATACAGAAAAATGACTGCACCGGCGGCTCAGTGGTTACGATAGTTGCTTCTGAGACCTGATGTTCTGGGTTCGATTCCCACCCGGGACAATTATTTGTGTGAACCAAAAATAGTTGTTCTGAGTCTGGGTGTTCTTTGTGTCCGTGAAATGAATGTTTGTAAAGTCCCCCGCGACACAGGGATTTATTTCCCTAGTGCGGGAGTTGTCCTTGTAAAGAGGGAGAGAGAGAGAGAAATAAGTAATTTTGAATCATTTTTTCGCATTTGACTTTAGCACCGAACTCGGTGCTACAATTTTTCGAAAATGTCACTTACTATGAGTAGACTATCTGTCATTGAAATCAGTCGCATTATCAGCCCTAGAAGGACCAATGTATCAAAACTGGTTGGAGAGACCTTCTACCATACACCTTGGGCCCTTGAAGCTTTTGGTTAAGAGCTGGACCCATTTTTACGGGACTATTACTCATAAATAGCTATTTTTAGAAGGTACTAGCTGATCCGCGCGATTTCACCCGCGTAGATCTCATTCCCGTAGAAACCTTGACTTAAAGTACCTCTATACCCTATAATACTTACAAATAGTGGCTTTCTATTGATAAAACAATTTAGTATAGCCAAAGATTACCCCCTACAATCTCACAAACTTAACCTATTTATCATTATTATATAGATAATGTACGCTACTTTTTATTGTGTCTGTCGGTTTGGTTGATCGTGTAGTTATTTGTTAGGTAGCTATTTGTGACCACCTCCGTAGCGTAGCGGTATTTGGCTCGCTTTCAATCTCGGAGGTCGTGGGTTCGATCCTCACAATTTTCCGGTCTAGTTGGTTGAGGTACTACCCTCCGTGCCGTGAGGCACAGAGGACCAACGGGTCCCGATTGCTACAACATCATCTATAACAATCGCACATCAAGAAACGGGCAGCAGCGTTTCCTTGTATGGTACAACATAATACTGCGGTCACCAATCCGCCTGCCAGCCGTGGTGACTATGGCAAATATCCTCCCCTGGGAGGAGGCCCATGTTCAGCAGTGGACATTATACGGGCTGATGATGATGTATTTATTTTGCCTAATATCCATCACGGTAGTTCCGATTTAAATAGGACTTTTATTGTTAGACAGCTTATAAAATCTCAGCAGCAAGTTATAAATAAAAGCATCACCTAGCTTAATACTAAAAATGATGATACCTAATAAAAGTATTAAAAATAACTTATTTAAAAAAAATTCTTTCACTCATCCCGCTGCCGAGTGTACGCGCCTCACCGCGAACAAGTAAGACACACTTAACGCAGTTTTTTTTATATTCTCTCCACAATTACTGTGCACATGTGTGCACATGTCTGTGCATATCTGTGCACGTGTGAGTGTTAACTGTGAATATAGCGTCGGCTTTCTTGTATTCACTTATTGAGGTATATAAACGAAGAACATGGTCGTTATATGAAGACACTAGCCTGTCACCCGCGGGTTTACCCGCGTAGCTCCCATTACTGAAGAAACTTCATGATTAAATATAGCCTATAACCTTCCTTGATAAATGTGCTATCTAACACTGAAATAATTTTTCAAATCAAACCCTGACCCTTAGTTTGCAAAGAACTATACGATGCCCTCGTAGACCCGAAGTCCGAGAGGTCCGCGAACTGTAAAGTAGAGCGACAGTTGCACAAAACTCCCCTAAAATACTAAAAGTCATAATCCCTCAATCTCATCGCCAGCGACCGCCCTGAGTCGAGGTCCAAACCCCACAGGGGACGCCCTCTTGCGCAGGTTGCTTAGTTTTTAGTTTTTAAACCATTTATTAAGGCTGGAGCAAACCAGTTGGTCTTGAGATTAGCGCGTTCATGCAAACATACTCTTCAGCTTTATATACCTACCTATTAGTGTAGATATAGAATATGTAAGTTTTTCAGACCCACTCGTCCGATCTTTAATTTTTATGGCAACATTACCTTGGAGGATACCCATGTATAGCTATAGACGATATCATCATCAGCCCGTATAACGTCCACTGCTGAACATGGGCCTCCTCCCGAGGAATGATTTTTACCACCATGCATGACAGGTGACCGTAGTATTATCTCGTAACATATAGGGAAATGCTGCTGCCAATTCCATCGTTATATTATATCGAGCTCATCAGCTTAACGAGCTTTCCGAGGCATAGAGAAATCTTATGTTTTACAATAAGATTTCATGTCCAGCATGGAGATCGAACCCACGACCTCTGAGACTTAAAGGGATACTTGTACCGCTACGCTATGCTATCTTTATATGCCTGTAATGGATGAAAACATCAAAGAACAGTTATTATTATTTATTTGGGCCCCAACCTTCTGAGTTTTACAGTATGTTGAGTTATTCTAGCCATCGTAGCTCTTAAGAAATTTAGAAGCGGTTTGGTATCTTGGTTTGAAGCGGCCATAGCCCAATGGCTAGGGCGTAGGACTAACAATCATGTGGTCGCCGGTTCGATCCCCACTCATTACACTACCAACGTGAACCCACTCGTAACACAAGCATTTTAGCTTAGCACGAGGGGTTAACAAGAATACTATTATGTGCAAAAAACTCTGCTTGTAATCTTCAAAAAAATACAATGTGAATCAAGTCTGTACCTAGCTAGATTTCATAAAAATACGGAGGGAACTGCATAGACGTCTCTTGCCTCGTCCTCCTGACCCTTAGTTTGCAAAGAACTAACCGATGCCTTCGGTGACCCGAAGTCTGTGAGACCCGCGAACTGTAAAGCAGAGCAACAGTTGAACAAAACTCCCCTTAAATACTAAAAGTCATAATCCCTCAATCTCATCGCCAGCGACCGCCCTATCCCTCAATCCCTCATCGCCAGCGAGCCGAGGTCCAAGTCCCACAGGGGGCGCCCTCTTCCGCAGGTTGCTTAGTTTGTAGTTTTTAAACCATGTATTAAGGCTGGAGCTCTGCTCGCCTTTATGTCCAGTGAAGTAGCAAAAGCCGCGTGGATAACTACGTAAGTCCATCCGAAAAAAAAAACTGACAGCTAGAAGACGATGGCAAAAGCGGCGCTTTATAATGCCTTGCCGAAATCTAATTATAATTGAATAAAATAATGAATACCTATGAAATTATATATAATTAATAAAATCTGTATATACACCGCTGTAAAAATATGCTTTACGAAAGGCTAATACGCAATGGGCTGTACCTATAATATTCAGGCACTTTGTGAACTCATATTTCTGTAAATAAATTATTTGATTTCATCCTGTAGCAGTTCCTGCAGGTCCCAGTGGTTTTCTGGTGTTTCGAGGTGTCGGGAGGTTTCAACATTGCTATGGAGAGGGCAGTTCTACAGCGAGGATAGTGCTGCGGAGGTGGAGAGATGCCTAATGCATTTCCCCTCAAAATAAAGACAAGGATTAGTGGATTCCACGCATTTAAAAGTACCTACCATTATAGACAGGATTTTCCCATTTTTTTTGCGGTGAGGTCCACTACCCCTTTAAAAAAAAAACTTAATATTTTGAAAACAAGCTTAATATTTGCAGAGCAGATAAACATTGCAGATAAAAATTGCAATGCTGCCAGCATTCTGCAAACGTTGCCAAGTAACACATTTAAAATAGTATTTTATAAGTTAGTTTTAGTTCAAACATATTTATAGCTCTATCTATGAACTTATTAATAAAAAGAGGTTGTTTGTTTGAGCGTGCTTATCTTGGAAAGTAATGGTCCCATTAAAAAAAATCTTACAGTGTTAGATAGTCCATTTATCGAGTAAGGCTATATTTCTTTTTCTTTTTTAAAAAAGACAACTCCCGCACTAGGGAAATAAATCCCTGTGTCGCGGGGGACTTTACAAACATTCATTTCACGGACACAAAGAACACCCAGACTCAGAATAACTATTTGTGGTTCACACAAATAATTGTCCCGGGTGGGAATCGAACCCAGAACACCAGGTCTCAGAAACAACTACCGTAACCACTGAGCCACAGTCAAACTTCATTATGAAGTTCTTATGGAAACCGGAGTAACGCTGGTGAATTTTCGCGCGGGAGGCTAGTAAAATACGTTATTTAACAAAAAAATCTTCACTAACATTGATAACTATATGAAACACTCTTTGAGGTTCATAAGGATTTTACATAAAATTTGCTACTAATTTAAGACTCAGCAACTTGAATGATTTTATCTTACACCATATTTCCTCTCTTATTTACGACTAGCTGCGCCCCGCGGTTTTACTCTTGTTACTCTGCTCCAGTGGTTCAGAGCGTAATGTTTTGTAGCCTATATGTTAATCCAAGATATAACCTATCCCGGTGCAAAATTTCAGCTAATTCTGTTCAGTAGTTTTAACGTGAAAGAGTAACAAACATCCATCCATCCATCCATACTTACAAACATTCGCGTTTATTATATTAGTAGGATTTTTAATAATCACACAACGGTTTTTTATCGGATACATTTCGGAGAGTGTGCTGAGGAACTGCACAACTTAGTTCTGCCTTCCCCTTTCTTCTATCGGACAACAAGACACTCGGAGAGGCGCCATCTGTACATGGTCGATATTCCCAAAATACGTACGAAGCGCTTCGAGTCCACGTTTTTTGTACGTACTGCGAAGATGTGGAACTCCTTGCCGGGGTCTATATTTCCCGATAAGTACGATATGGGTATCTTCAAATCAAGAGTAAACCGGTTCCTTCTTGGTAAGCGTGCTCCATGCTAGGCTATTCCGATGCTTAACATCAGGCAGGGTGTAGTAAAACGCTAACCTATTTCTAATAAAAAAAAAAAAAAAAAAAAACTAGTTTCGGCATCGGTTTGTGTTTACATGTTCATGTCATAAAAGAGGTAGAGCATAAATATTGTTATCTTATCACGATCAAGAAAGTTAAAGAACTAAAAATTAACAATCCACATAAAACAAAGATATGAAACGTATAATTATTTTCAACTGCATACTCTCAGTGCGATACATAAAAGTAATTTAGAAAGAATATTTTTCTGACGGTTTTTTTTTTGACGCGAATCTTTTTCTGTTTCTCCAAGCTTAAAGGCGAGCTCCAGCCTAAATTAAATGGTTTAAAAACTACAAACTAAGCAACCTAAGCAAGAGGGGTGGGGGACTTGGACCTCGGCTCAGAGCGTTCGATGACGGAGAGATTGAGGAATTATGATTTTTAGTTATTTAGGGGAGTTTTATGCAACTGTCGCGGGCCTCGGACTTCGGGTCTACGAGGGCTTCGAAGTTCTTGGCAAGCTAAGGGTCGGGAAGGCGAGGGGGCACATTTACTGACGGACACACAGATGTTTTATAACTTTATTATTTATGTTAGCAAAATACAATACATGACAGCCATCAGGGGTCATCATACACCCGGAAAAGAATCTTAGAATAAGCAAAATTAATTACAAAGATTTCTTGTCCGGCGTGTGGATCGAACCCACGACTACCGAAACTTAAAGCTAGGCTTATACCGCTAAACAACAGTGGTGTTTTTACTATTATTGTATTATTTTCCCATATATGTATAACTAGCTTCCCGCGCGCGGTTTCACCCGCTTAACTCCCGTTCCCGTGGGAAATTCATAATAAAATATAGCCTATGTCCTTTCTCAGGCTCTAGACTATATCTGTACCAAATTTCATTTAAATCGCTTCAGTAGTTAAGGCGTGATTGCGTAA
Organism: Nycteola revayana; assembly: GCA_947037095.2. Lineage (NCBI taxonomy): Eukaryota > Metazoa > Arthropoda > Insecta > Lepidoptera > Nolidae > Nycteola > Nycteola revayana. The sequence continues at coordinate 38,478,344 of OX344839.1, read as the reverse complement.
CAGACAAACAGACAGACAGACAGACAGACAGACAGACAGACTGACAGAGTTACTTTCACATTTATAATATCCTTACTAAACTACTACTAATATTAGTAAGGATTTATAAATCATAAGTTTCAACTTTGATAAATCGGTACAAAGTAATCGAAAAGTAAAAATAAATGTAAATATTTAGTTTATAATCTGAATTAAATATGTATAAACATCACACCTGAACCATTAGGAGCAGAGCAGTGTGCTTATAAAATCAAGACGCATCGCTAAATATTCTTATATCAATCTACTTTTAACAATATACCTAAAGAAACGGCCCACAACCGTATTTAGATTCTAATCGTTTTACTTGTCAAGTTGTACATTACCGTCCACCAGAAGTTTCCGTGAACACACATACACACACACACTCACACACGTACACTTACATACATACACAGCCTCACACACACACATCATCAGTGTGTGCGCTACCTTACTTATATCATACATATGTGTGAGTGAAATAAAAAGCAGACGCGTGCGCATTTACGACACATAACAGATGACTGATGCTGTCTCTTTTAAGCTTACGGTTTATTGTATTGCTGTCTCACTCTAGCTTATAGTATGTAATTAGAGTCCGTACATTACTGGTCGTTCCGTTTATAGCGATTGTATCGTATGTTCGTATGTAAGTTTTAATCTCGGAAAATGGTCGGTTATTACTTTAGATTTTTTTAGGATGACGCGCTTTGATTTGAGTTATATTCGAAGGTTGATTATTATGTAGGTACCATACCTATAAGAATTTGTTAGGCATATTTCTAATTCTCCGTGTGGTTTCCGGCTTAGAATAGACCACCCCATGTCTTTCCATGAGTGTCGTAAAAGGCGACTAAAGGACACATGGCTGATGGATGGGCAGCAGCATCTATTAGCTCAAGGTTTAACATCTTACTGCGGTCACCAATCCGTCTGCCAAGCGTGGTGATTATGGCAATATCCCTCTACGATCCTGGCTTTCAAGGGTTAAGAGGAGGCCCATGTTCAACAGTGGACGTAAACGGGCTATTGATGATATTTCTAATTTAATATTTATTTTTAGTTTTGTCTTGGTAGATACTAAATTTTCGACAAATTTTCGATCGACCGTAGCCAACAACTTTGAAACGGCTAAACCGATTTTGTCGAAACATACCTAATTACCGTTGCTAAAAAACCTGCTTTCAAAATAAAAGACCACATTCAAATTGGTCTGCCCGTTTCAGAGTTACGGTGGCACGGACAGACACACACAAATTAACGTTGGTGATTAAAAAACAGTAGCACAATTAATAGGTTTGAAATATTAATCGTTTTTTTGCTATCACAAATGAACTGCTAATTGGAAGAAGGGAATAAATTACACAAACGTGTCTCTCTATTATAAAACTTACATCATTAACTTAAAGTTCATTTTAATTTGACGAATAGGTGGCTGTTATTCCTTTTTTTCCAAATTGTAGTTTAAATATGAACTTAAGTATAAAAGTTCATTAGTGATGTATCACAATTAAAATTAACTTTTGTCATAAAGTTTTTTTAAAACACTTGCAATTAATTAATTGTTATAAATATATATTTAATTAAGAAACCTATATAGTTTAATTATTATTATAGTTCATAAGACGTCATGACTTGGGAACTTTGTTTACGAGAGATGGAAGATGTGAAAGTGATATTGAAAGGAGGGTTGTTAAGGGAAATCAGGTGAACGGGGCACTGCACTCCTTTATGAGCAGTCAACAAGTGTCTGAAAAGGCTCGGTTGGCTGTGCATGGGGGAGTGTTAGTTCCGACACTGATGTATGGTAGCGAGAGTTGGGTATGGCAGAAGAAGGATCAAAGTAAAATTAATGCAGTCGAAATGAGAGCTTTGAGAAGTATGTGTGGGTTAACATTGAATGACAGAATAAGGAATAGCGTGATAAGAGAACGGTGTGGAGTGAAAGAGGACGTGATTACAAAGATAGAGAAGGGAATGTTGAGATGGTTTGGTCACGTGGAAAGAATGGATGGAGAAAGATTGACAAAACAGGTATACATGGCGAGTGTGAGTAGCACAATCGGAAGGGGAAGACCTCGACGAACGTTCTCTGACCAAATCGGAGACATCCTCGCAAAAGGTCAAGTAAGATCCACCCTAAACCGACGTGCTTGTATGAAGAATGTTATGAGAGTGAATGAAGCGAAAGATGTGTGTAGGTATCGTAGCAAGTGGAGGTCCATTGTCTCTGCCTACCCCGCTGGGAAACAGGCGTGAGCTTATGTATGTATGTATGTAAGACGTCATATAGTATTATTATCTTCTTCTATACTAATAGTAATATCACTACATAGTATAAAACAAAGTCGCTTTGTCTGTCCCTATATCCCTATGTCCCTTTGTATGCTTAAATATTTAAAACTACGCAACGGATTTTGATGCGGCTTTTTGAATAGATAGAGTGATTGAAGAGGAAGGTTTATATGTATGATACATCCGCATTGCACCCGTGCGGAGCCGGGGCGGGTCGCTAGTAATATTATAAAGAGGAAAGATTTGTATTTTTGTATGTGTATGTTCTTTTTGTAATGAATAAACTCAAAAACTTCTGAACGGATTTCGATAATCCTTTCACCATTCAATTGCTACATTATCCCTGAGTGACATAGGCTATATTTAATTATGAAGTTCCCACGGGAGCTTGAGCTACGCGAGTCAAACCGCGCAGGAGTAGCTAGTAGTACCACTGAAAAGTTTTGTCATTTACCTCCCTTTTTAACTGTTACTGAATTCAATTTTATTTATTTGTTTAGATTTTTAGAATAACACTGAAAGAAAGAAAGAAAATACATTTAATTCAGCACAACTCACAAGATATTACAACAAACGGTTAGTTAAAAGTACAAACTCTAAGATGGCTTGTATATTCTGCCGAAAAAAGTCGCCACCTCAGCATAGGCTAGGCCAGGGGTCTTCAAACTTTGAAGCCGTAGGCCCCTAATGCTTTTATCAGAATGTTCTAGGGGCCCAAACAGCTTATTTTTTCTGCCAGTAACTATTATTTCTAGACTAGTCGCTAAGTGCACGATCGAATTATAAATATTTTGTGTTTTCTTCTTAACTTAACTCAACAATTGACATTGTAGTCACGGACCAGATTGAGACACTAGTCTTAAGACCTCGCGGGCCGAATTGATGGCACTGGCGGGCCGGATTTGGCCCGCGGGCCGTAGTTTGGGGACCCCTGGGCTAGGCGATACCTAGCGCTGGTTTTAATTTGGCAACTCGAGTAGTGACCCACGGACGAGGGATGCCACATTTAAACATCATCATCAGCCCGTACAACGTCCACTGCTGAACATGGGCCTCCTCCCGAGAGTATTTAGTATTTGCCATAGTCACCACGCTTGGCAGGCGGGTTGGTGACCGCAGTATTATGTTGTACCACACAAGGAAACGCTGCTGCCCGTTCTTTGACATACGATTATTATAGATGATGTTATAACAATCGGGACCAACGGCTTAACGTGCTTTCCGAGGCACGGAGGGTAGTCCCTCAACCAACCAGACCCGGAAAGAAATCTTAGAATTTACACAAAGATTTTCTGTCCAGTGTGGCGATCGAACCCACGACCTCCGAGATTCAAGGCGAGCCAAATACCGTTACGCTACGGAGGTTGTCACATTTAAACAGTATATGCGAAATTGATTCAATTACATTACATAGCAGTGTTATTCTTATGCCATATCCCACGGGCATATGGCATGACAACGAACTCCCGTCTGTTTCTTGTCTATTCCTAAGAACCTGCCTTCCTGCTTACCCCAAGTTACAATTCCGCTCCGTAGCCGTTACGTACGAGACGGTTATACTTTCTTCGTCGCGCACCGGCGCACGCGCAGTAGGGATGGGTTGATGGACTATCGATATTGTTGCGTCATTTGCGACGTAATCATTGATTCCAATTTTAAATGTTTGTATTTTTTTGTATTCTATATTTTTTCAAAATTAATTTGGTCAGTTTTTGCTTTTATTTATACCTATAGGACCTAAAGTAGGTCGTGGGTTCGATCCTCACGCCGCACGAGGAATATTTGTGTAAATTCTAAGATTTCTTTCCGGGTCTGGTTGGTTGAGGGACTACCCTCCGTGCCTCGAAAAGCACACTAAGCCGTTGGTCCCGAATTTTATAACATCATCTATAATAATCGTATATCAAGGAACGGGCAGTAGCGTCTCTTTGTGTTGTACACCATGATACTGCGGTCACCCGCCTGCCAAGTGTGGTGACTATGGCAAATACCGTCCCTCGGGAGGAGGCCCATGTTCAGCAGTAGACATTATACGGGCTTATGATGATACGTATAGATGTATGAATGGATTAATTATACGTTTGATTCTTTTTAAGAAAAGTGACATTATTTCCTTTGTTGCGGGGTATTTTACAGACACTCAATTGATAACACAAAGCACACCCAGATATAAAAACAGTTTATTTTGTTCATACAAATAATTGTCTCGGGTCGTAATCGAATAACGATCCGATGCTCTCGTAGACCCGAAGTCCGAGAGGCCCGCGAACTGTAAAGTAGAGCGACAGTTGCATAAAACTCCCCTAAAATACTAAAAGTCATAATCCCTCAATCTCATCGCTAGCAACCGCCCTGAGCCGAGGTCCAAGCCCTACAGGGGGCGCTCTCTTGCGCAGGTTGCATAGTTTGTAGTTTTTAAACCATTTATTAAGGCTGGAGCTGTGCGCGCCTTGATGCCCGGTGAAGTTGCAAAAGCCTCGTGGCTACATACGAAAAAAACATTGGTCGTATTCGAATCCACTACCTCCGAGATTTAAAGCAAGACTGATATCGCAACAACACAGAAATTGGAGGAAAGATCATGCCTTTAACCATTACATATTCATTAATTTCAATTAAAGTTTTATTTTGGTTTTAAGAAGATCAAAAAGTCAGCTTAAAGTCTTAAAGTAGTCTATATATTAAAGTATTCTTGTATTTAATTAACTATAAACATAACTCATGTACATTTTAAGTTAAAACAATAATAATTAACGGAGCATAATAATAATTGAATATTATTTGTAAGGCTCGCTTTAAGAAGCTTGGAGGTAGTGAATTCGATCCCTGTGCCGAACAAGAAATCTTTATATAAAATCTAACATTTCTTTCCGGATCTCGTTGGTTAAAGGACTACTGTCCGTGCCACGGAAAATTCGTTGAGCTGTCCCGATTGTTATAACATCATCTTTAACAATTGTATACTAGAGTTTGGGCAGCAGCGTTCCATTGCATCTTACAACATATTCATAGCTGCGGTCACCAACCCACCTGCCAACCGTGGTGACTATGGTAAAAACCTTCGTCAGAGAAGGCCCATGGTTAGTTATACCTACGGGCTGAAGATGATGATGATGATCTTAATATGTATGAGTTATAAAAATACAAAAATAAATGAATGATACATTCAAGTTTAGAATTAATTTACCGTTTGTGTCATGGACTTGCACTTATGTCAGATTATTTAATAAGGCTGGAGCTGTGCCCTAGTTTATGGTAGATGGAGTCACAATTGCCTCGTTCATGTCCGGAAAAAATAAATTGCATCAGACTGACGTGGTAGTTACGTCGTACGTTTTGGCTTAAAATCCGCCTTGGTACGCTTGTTTTTAACGTGCTTAAAGTTTTAAAATAAAATAAATACCTCAAATCTCGGAGGTTGTGGGTTCGATCCCTACGCCGGACAGGAAATTTTTGTGCAAATTCAAAGTTTCTTGCCGGGTCTGGTTGGTTGAGGGACTACCCTCCATGCCTTGGAAAGTGCGTTAAGCCGTTGGTCCACATTGTTATAACATCATCTATAATAATCGTATGTCAGGGAAACGGGCAGCAGCGTTTCCTTGTGTGTTACAACATAATACTGCGGTCGCCAACCCGCCTGCCAAGCGTGGTCACTATGACAATAAGTAGGCCCATGTTCTGCAGTGGACGTTATACGGGCTGATGATGATGATGAAATATTTTCATTAAACTTTTTATCGATTATCGATAAAATAAAATCCCGTGTCCCAGCCCTATTGTCCTGGAGCGGAAGCAATATAATTGTGCCGTCTTCCCCTCACTGGCCAACGAAAAAGTCTGGTCTGTCGGTCCGTTCTTACGTTTTTATAATAAAGCCATGTTTTAATATACAATGTTTGTATCAAAGGTAATTGTTGTACTGTTAGTTGGTTAGACAACTTCAGTTTTATGATTAATTCTCTAATAGGATGAGGAATATATACTTCAGCCTTCTAGCAGTGAAGTCTCTTTTAAATCGGTAGTTACTATAATTTTAAAGGTTAAGCAGTATATACGAACAAACGAATATATAAATTAAAGTAGTTTATACTTATTATCCCTTATAAAATTAGCTATGTACCAGTGAAAGTCTCGTCAAAATGATTCTAGCCGTTATCGAGTTTGGTTGAAACTAATAAACAACTTTCAGACGTACAAACAGGCAGGCAATTTTTTTTATTGTGGTTTTGTTATAAGACTTGCGCAAGATGCTTAGTTTGCAGTTTTTTTATCAATATAATAAGGCTGGAGTTCTGTTGCATGCCTCATGCCTTTATAGCCGGAGAAGTAGTAAAAGCCTCGTGGCTAACATATGTCTTTGTGCGCAAATAAGGGGGTTGGTGGCCGCTCGCTTGTTGTAACACACAAGGAAACGCTGCTGCCCGTTCCTTGGTATAAGATTGTTATAGATGATGTTATAACAATCGGTGCCAACGGCTAAACGTGCTTTCCGAAGCACGGAGCGTATTCTCCTAACCAAACAGACCCGGAAAGAAATTTATTTATTTATTTATGTACACATACACACAGAAGATATAGATACAACAAGACAGACAAACAGCAATGTACCAAGGTACTACTTATTTCTTAAGAAATCTCTTCCAGTAGACCTGCGAAATTTTAGATTTTACAAAAATATTTCCTATTCATCGAATCCACGACCTACGAGATGTTTGAATTTAATGCGTGAATATAAAAAAAAGTCACAAAAAACTGAGAGATCAGAAACAGGTTATTGGAAAAAAGGGCTCTCACTGATCCAGCCAGACTTATAGGCGACGGAATTTTAGGACGGATCTTTATGTATAAAGATGTGGGCTCCAGTTTGATTCAATGGTTAAGGCGCTGTACTTAGTCAAAATAGGCTTCACAAAACAGTTTTTTAGTCAAATGTTTACATTTTAGAGCAGCTAAAAAAATATATGTTAATCTTGATCATATTTATGGGGGGACCATTGTGCTCAAAACACGTTTTCGGTAAATTTTCTCGATAAAAAAAAACCATAAAATAACCATTTATATTGAAATTGTAGCAATTGTAACTGTATTATTTATAAACAAATCTTGATAATATTAATAACAGTGATGTAATTTATAATAATAAAGGGAACTGTTGTTTTTATTTATCGATTGGAATAAGATATTTGCAAGGATTAATGTATTAAATAACTCGAACGAGTCGAACGAAACGTTGCGCCATCGCGGCGTCTCTTCGCTTCTCTTTCATTTCTACGCGGAGCAACAGTGACAAAACTAATACGTAAAAGTCGTCTATTCACCGCGCCTTAATAAACTAAGCAACCTTCGCAAATCTAAAGACATCATTCCTCCCCGCCAGCCACTGCGGTTGTCCAATTCTTACAGATGGTGCCTGCTTGGGCAGGTTGCTTAGTATGTAGTTTTTAAACCATTTAATAAGGCTTGAGCTCAAGCTAAAGCTTCGTGGCTAACTACGTATGTCCGGCCAAAACAAGTAATTTGATTATCAACAATTTTGTCGCCCTTAGAAATCACTACATAATATAAAACAAAGTTGCTTTCCAATGTCTGTCTGTACCTATGTATGCTTAGATCTTTAAAACTACGCAACGGATTTAGATGCGGTTTGTTTTAATAGATAAAGTGATTCAAGAAGAAGGTTTATATGTATAATACATCAGCACTGCACCCGTGAGAAGCCGGGGCGGGTCGCTAGTGTAGGATATAACTAGGTTTTCGGGTCTGGTCTGGTCAAGCAATTGCTCCTCATTGTTGTAACATCGTTTATAACAATCGTACATACCAGAGAAGTGTAGCAACATGTCCCTGAGTGTTTCACCATAATACTGCGGTCACCAACTATTTTTGTTTTTTGCTCTCCGGGGCGAAATGCATTTACGCATTCCCACCGCCGCTGCAGCGTATTCGCGCGCTGGCGGTGGGATATGTGGGACTCGCCCTCTCCATAGCGTGGTATGCTAAACTCATACCACGAGGAGAGGACCCTACACTACTAAAACCACCCGGACACTCCTTCAATCCGCCGTTGGCGGGGGGCGGGCACGCATAAGCAATCCGGCTTCTTGCGGTCACCAACCTGCGTAAACTATGACAAAAGTCTCCCTCAGAAGTCGTCTACAGGCTAATGATATTATGGAATAGTAAACTTTTTTTTTTTTCAGTATATACTTAGTTAGGACAGGCAGGCCGCTTCTAACCGCAACAATAGGATATCTATGAGGGAGACCTATGTCCAGCAGTGGACGTACGATGATGATGATGATAAGTAGTTACCTCCGAGGCTTTTGCTACTTCACCGGGCATTAAAGCTCCAGCCTTATGCCCCCAGCCTGTGCAAGGGCACCCCCTGTGGGGCTTGGACTTCGGCTCAGGACGGTCGCTGGCGATGAGATTGAGGGATTATAACTTTTATTTGAAAAGGTAAACATTCGATGGAAAATACACGAGTGAAACATTAGTAATTATCCTAATAATATTATAAACGCGAAAGTTTGTAAGTATGGATGGATGTATGGATGTTTGTTACTCTTTCACGCAAAAACTACTGAATGGATTTGGCTGAAACTTTGCACCGGGATAGGTTATACGCAAATAAACTACAAAACATCACGCTCCGACCCACTGGAGCAGAGTAACGAGAGTAAAACCGTGGCAGGTAGTAAGCTATAAATAAATTATGTAATAGTCCATTTTCTAATATAAACATATAGTAAGTATAGTTTATTGTTAATATAATCTTATTCTATAAATGTAATGTATATTGAATAAATTAAAACTCGAAGATCATTAAGAAAAAAACAAAAATAAGAAATCATACTCAGTTAAAATAATTCTACTTAAGAATATACGGCTCGCTATAAAAACTGTACTAAACTGGGTATAGAACCCACTATATGCCGTTGTAGTCATAAATCAGTTTCTTAGAATTTGGAGTAAAAACATTGCTCCACTTAATAGAAAGATGGCGCTTGTAAATCTACTGGCCGCACGCGCCTGCGCACCTATTTCTTACGAAACTGTGGCTCTCAAAGATTGTCTTTTTTTTCTTTTTTCGTAGCCTAGTGGTATTTGGCTCGCTTTAAATCTCGTAGGTCGTGGTTTCTATTCCCACGCCAGGCAAGAAATCTTTGAGTAAATTCTAAGATTTCGTTCCGGGTCTGGTTGTTTGAGGGACTACCCTTCGTGCCTCAAGGAAAGCACGTTAAGCCGTTGGTCCCGATTGTTATAACATCATCTATAACAGCAAAAACCGATCATCATGAAAGTTTTTACACATATTCTTGGAGGTATTAAAAGTAACATAGGGACATTGGCTACAATGCGAGCGAAACCGAGTGAGACAGCTAGTCTATATATTTAAGAGAGAGAGAGAGAGAGATGTCAACTACATATCTGCTTTGTTATGAAGAACTTTACCGCCCTGAGCCGAGGTCTATGTCCCACAGGGGACGCCCTCTTGCGCAGGTTGTTTAGTTTGTAGTTTTTAAACCATTTATCTAGACTGGAGCTCAGCTCGCCTTTATGCCCGGTGAAGTAGCAGAAGCCTCAGGGCTAATTACATATGTATTTTATAAAAAAAAAATACCTTGTACGTACTCTAAATTTGATAATTGATGTATTTTAGCGAATGAAAATTGTAATAAATGCGAATTTTAGCTCATAAATCATGTTGTGGTTTGGATAAATATAGATAGTATCTTGAGAAGAGACAGATTTATTGTGACATTAATTAATTGTAGTTGAATCACGAAAAGATAATAAATGTAAGTAGTTGCTATGTCATGAAAGAATGACATAAAAATTTGAACATTGAAACTATCGAAGACTTTATTTTTTTCTTTCTATCTAATTAAAAATACTACCTCTGTGGTAATCGGTTCGCTTGGAATCGCGGAGGACGCGGGTTTGATCCTTACGCCGAAAATAAAATCTTTGTGGAAAATCTAATATTATTATTCCTTTCCGGGTCTGGTTAGTTGAGACACTATTGCACTCGGTGCCTCGGAAAGCACGTTAAGACGTTGGTCCTGATTGTTAAAATAAATAAATATCCTACAAAGAAACGGGCATCTGCGTGTCCCTGTGTGTGCTACACAATACTGCGGTCACCAACCCGCCTACCAAGGGTGGTGACAATGACATAACCACTTAGTGGAGGCCCATGTTCAGCAGTGGACGTTGGTGGATCATGATGATAATTTTTCAACTCACAGTAAAAAAATTAAAACTAATAAACAAAATACGTTTATTTTTAGAAAACTTTGACAAACTTTGCTCAACAAAAGTCAGTTACAACAATCGGCCGTTACACTTTATCCATGAACGCGGTCTTCCGGTAGACAGAGATAGCAATATACAACCACTCATATGATAGAGCGAGACAACAGCACATTCACCTGTCGTCTTTAGTTTTAATTACAAATGGTGCGATGGTGCAATATCGGATCTTGTTAAGAGATTTAAGAATTGTTTTTTCTAGTTTATTTTTACGTCGTTATCTTAGATATGTGTGAAATTAAATTTAGCTTTCATCATCATCATCAGCCCGTATAACGTCCACTGCTGAACATGGGCCTCCTCCCGAGAGGGAGGGTATTTGCCATAGTCACCACGCTTGGCAGGCGGGTTGGTGACCGCAGTATTATGTTGTACCACACAAGGAAACGCTGCTGCCCGTTCCTTGACATACGATTGTTATAACAATCGGGACTAACGGCTTAACGTGCTTTCCGAGGCACGGAGGGTAGTCCCTCAACCAACCAGACCTGAAAGAAATCTAAGAATTTACACAAAGATTTTCCGTCCGGTGTGGGGATCGAACCCACGACCTCCGAGATTCAAGGCGGGCCAAAAACCGCTACGCTACGGAGGTTGTCTTTTAGCTTGAACAGTACATATTTATTACGTACTTACTACCCGTGGTTTCGTCTAGCTCCCGTCCCCGTGGGAAATCCATAATTATATGTACTTTATAGTAATCCTGCGTAAGGTAGATTTGTTATTGTGAAAGAATTTTTGAAATCGGTTCAGTAGTTTCGGAGCCTATTCAATGCAAAGAAACTAACAATTAAATCTTTTCAATTTATAATAAACACTAGATTACCGCGCGTCGTTTCACACATCTAGCTTAGAGTTGCCATACGTCCCGGTACGCCGCGACATGTCCCAGTTTCCAGCGTCATGTCCCAGTTTCCAGCGTCATGTCCCCGTTTCCAGCGTCATGTCCCGGTGTCCCGGCCAACAAGGCAATGGTCCCCGCTTTGTTCGCAATACGCACTCCTGTTTGTCTTATCGTCCTGCGTGCGCAATAGGAGAACCCCCTGCTTGGCCCCTACGGCTCTTTCCGAGGCACGGAAGGTAGTCCCTCAACCAACCAGACCCGTAAATAAAGAGGATGTACCTATAATATGCTGTAAATAAATGAATTTTCTTTCTTTCTTATTGATCAGTCTGTTTACATCCACTGCTGAACATGGGCCCCCTCTTTAACAGACCTTGGGAAGCCAGGGTCGTCGAGGGATATTGCCATAATCACCACGCTTGGTTGGATTGGTGATCGCAGTAAGATGGGAGTATCTAAGAGTTGATCGATGCTGCTGCTCATCCATCAGCTGTATGTCCCTTAGTCATCTATCCGACCCGCCGGAGAAGAGTGCGCCTGCGAACGCGACGCGTCCCACCTCGTCCTCCTGACCCTTAGTTTGCAAAGAACCATCCGATGCCCCCGTACACCCGAAGTCCGAGAGGCCCGCGACCTGTAAAGTAGAGCGACAGTTGCTCAAAACTCCCTTAAAATACTAAAAGGCATAATCACTCAATCTCATCGCCAGCGACCGCCCTGAGCCCAGGTCCAAGTCCCACAGGGAGCGCCCTCTTGCGCAGGTTGCTTAGTTTCTAGTTTTTAAACCATTTATTCAGGCTGGAGCTCTGCTCGCCTTTATGCCCGGTGAAGTAACAAAAGCCTCGTGGCTACCTGCGTATGTCCATCCGAAAATCCCTTAGTCGCATCTTATGACACCAATGGGAAGTTATGGGGTAGACTATTCTAAGTCTAATCTGGTATCCGGCTAGTTGTTTCTAGTTTCATTATCATTAAGAGGCCGTAGCCTAATCGCTAGGGCGTCAGACTTTCCTCTTCTCGTGGTATGAGTTTAGCATACCACGCTATGGAGAGGACGAGTCCCACATATCCCACCGCCAGCGCGCGAATACACTGCAGCGGCGGTGGGAATGAGTAAATTCAATTCCCCAGAGAAAAAAAAGTGCATCGGACTTCTGATCTTGTGGTCGCCGGTTCGAGCCCCACCCACTGCACTACCGACGTGAACCCACTCGTAACACAAGTATTTTAGCTTAGCACGAGGGGTTAACAAGAATACCTACTAGTATGCAAAACTCTGCTAGTAATCAATATAAAATGAATTCCTATTTTCCTTGGTCATGATATCATGCATGAATGGATGGACTGATTTCGCTAATTAATTTTTTTTTGTTGCTTTTGTCAGGAGAAGGTTCTTATGAAAGAAAAGCTTAAGAAAATTGCACAGATAATTAGAAAATTAAGGAATACTTAACCACCATATTTTATTACATTTTATAATGTGAACTTTTTATAATACACAGGCCCGGATTTAAAAGTCCGGAGGCCCCGGGGCAACAAAGGAGAAGAGGCCCCCTGGCCACAAATTAGTTTCCCTCTAAATGTTTAGGAAATTTGAAGTATGTACCTACTTTTCGAGGCGATTTGAATTCTGATATTTTACTGATTATCTAATGAAGTGAACTATGAAACGTGAAAGTATAGATGAATAACCGTTATTATAATATTTCAGAACTTTATCATTATTATTAATTATCATTATTAATCACACAAACACTACAAAGTATTGTATGTAAAAAATAAATAAAAGAAAAGTTGTAGAGTTTACTCGTCAGAATTTGAAAGATTTTAAATATCTATTGGAGGGTCCCCTCTGTTGTGGAGGGCCCGGGGCAGTTGCCCTGGATGCCCTCCCTTAAATCCGGCCCTGATAATACAAACTTTTTTAATGTAATCTAATGGCGTTTGACATAACATTGACAGAATGCGTGCTGCTCTTATTATCACGGTTAGTTCAGAGCTATCACGGCTTATATTAAAAGTTCAATTTAATATAAAGTTTTAGGTAAGACAGGACAGCGTATGTCGGGTCAGCTAGTCTTTATAGGAAAAAAGTGACCATTGATATTCAAATCTTATTTATTACAAAGATACACCTTACAAAACTATTTTAAAACCAAAAAAAATCTAAAGTACTCACAAACAGCTGACATGCACTCATTTCAGTGTTCAACTGGCCAACCGACCTTGCTAAGTCATTTGAAAATGAGCTCTGTTTCAATAACATTAAGGACGTATTTTAAATTCCGCTGACAAGGAATCACCTTAGAGCTTAACTGGCCAACAGACTATGATAAGTGCAATTGGAAATGATCTCTATATATTTAATATAAGGTCTAAATTATAATGATTAAGAATGCTGACAGAAGGCACTGCTATCCACCTGTTACTAATTATATATTATGATTATAATCTTTTCACCCCTATTTTGGGGCACGTGCTATTGGGGTTGATTGTAGAATATCTAGGGGGTAAGTTAAGGAATTTGCTTCTGAATTGATAACGTAATGGTGTTATGAACTAAGTGCGCCTCGTGGATTTCCTCGCGTTTGATTACTGTTCTACTTATCATCATCATCATCATCAGCCCGTACAACGTCCACTGCTGAACATGAGCCTCCTCCCGAGAGCTATTTGCCATAGTCACCACGCTTGGCAGGCGGATTGGTGACCGCAGTATAACGTTGTAATACACAGAGAAACGCTGCTGCCCGTTCCTTGATATACCTACGATTATTATAGATGATATTATAACAATCGGGACCAACGGTTCAACGTGCTTTCCGAGGCACGGAGGGTAGTCCCTCAACCAACCAGACCCGGAGAGAAATCTTAGAATTTACACAAAGATTTCTTGTCCGACGTGGGGATCGAACCCACGTCCACCGATATTTAAAGCGAGCCAAATACCGCTTCGCTACGGAGGTTTTCAAAATCCAATATCATTAGCCCGTATAAACGACCGCCTGCACGATGGCCCGACGACCTCAAAAAGGTTGCAGGGAGTCAGTGGTTGCAGGCCGCTAGTGATCGTTCCCGCTGGAAATCGATGGGGGAGGCCTATGTTCAGCAGTGGACTACAACAGGCTGAAGATGATGATGATGATGTATAAATATGATGAGCCTCGCTCAAAGTTTATTTGTCATAATCACCACACTTAGTAGGCGCGTTGGTGACCGCAATAATATTCAATGCTGCAGCCCGAAACAAAAAGTTTTCATGAGTGCGTTCCCAGTGTTCTTAGACCTCGGCTCTGGACGGTTGCTGGAGGGGGAGCTTGAGGGATTTTTTTTTTTGCTTATTTTTGTGCAACTATTGCTTTACGTCACAGTTCGCGGACCTCTCGGACTATGGGGCCTACGAGGGCATTGGAAAGTTTTTAAGGGTGGGGAGTGAAGGGGGGACGCGTAGCATTCGCGGGCGTACTCCTCTCCGGCGGGTCGGATAGAGTGGTCTCTGTGTAGAAATAGTCTTGTAGTTGACAGTTTGAGTTTATCGAGTGCCGCTTTTTTGTTATACAAACGCGTTGATGTCTATTGTAAGAAAGTGATTCGACCAAATCTATACTTAGGTAACTATATATAATGCTGATGAGATTGTTTGTTTGCGTGAACGAAATAATCTCAGAAAACTAGGGTTGATTTAAAAAAAATCATTAAGATAGCTAACGGGCTAAATAACAGATTTTTTCTGTCCGAAAAAAAAACTTCGATAAATGTATGGAAGTTTTTTTTTCGGACGGACGTATGTAGTTAGCCTTGAGGCTTTTGCTACTTCACCAGACATCATTTATCGAGGAAGGCTAGAGGATATATTTAATTATGAAATTCTTACGGGAACTAGTAGCGCGGGTGATTGAATTGATATTTATACATAAAGTTATCTTACAACCTCCGTAGCGTAGCGTTATTTGGCTCGCTTTAAATCTCGGAGGTCGTGGGTTCGATCTACACGCCGAACACGAAATCTTTGTCTAAATTCTAAGATATATTTTCGGGTCTGGTTGGTTGAGGGAGTACCGACCGAGCCTAGGAAAGCATGTTAAGGCGTTGGTCCTCATTGTTATAACATCATCTATAATAATCGTATATCAAGGAACGGGTAGCAGCGTGTCCTTGTGTGGCACAACATTATACTGCCAAGTTTCTTTTTCTGTTGAACTTACGTACATAGCCACGACGCTTTTGCAACTTCACCGGGCATAAAGGCGAGCAGAGCTCCAGCCTTAATAAATGGTTTAAAAACTAGAAACTAAGCAACCTGCGCAAGAGGGCGCCCCTGTGGAGCTTGGACCTCGGCTCAAGGCGGTCGCTTGCGATGAGATTGAGGGATTATGACTTTAGTATTTTAGGGGAGTATTGTGCAATATATACTGCCAAGCGTGACAGAATTAACTATGGCAAATACCCTCTCTCGGGAGGAGGCCCATGTTCAGCAGTGGACGTTATACAGGCTGATGATGATTAAAGTTTTCCTAGACTCCCGCTAACGAAACCTTGTTTAACTTTAAATAAACCAATTATAATAGGATAAAGCACAGTCACAGTAAATAAATATATTTTCACTTCCAAAACAGCCTAAGAACACTCGAATTACAAAAAGATTACAAAAACCTTTAAATTTTCTATCATTTACCAATCTTCAGTCACCAACATAAGGTTGAAAATTAACTTGTAAATTGTGTGGTTGTTATGACATTTTGAAACTAAGAGATTCAATCATAATTAACGTTTTAGTTGTTAATTAGATATTTAAAACCGTAAGTAATTAAAAGAATTAAAAGTCTAATGGTATGCTCGGAGTAATTTGAAACGGGTAATTATGGTTATTTTTTTAAATCTAGTTAACGAAAACGTTATGGCATAAAGCACAAAATAAAATATCTTTGCTTGAGCATAGTTTTCATTTATGAAAAAAGTATCATCATCATCATCATCATCAGCTCGTACAACGTCCACTGCTGAACATGGTCCTTCTCCCGAGGGAGGGTTTTGCCATAGCCATATTGTATGTAATACACAGAAACGTTTTCTGATATACGCTTGTTAGTTGTTATAGATGATGTTATAACAATCGGGACCAACGGCTCAACGTGCTTTCCGAGGCCCGGAGGGTAGTCCCTCAACCAACCAGACCCGGAAAGAAATCTTAGATCAACACCAAGATTTCCTGTCCGGCGTGGGGATCGAGCCCACGACCTCCGAGATTTAAAGCGAGCCAAATACTGCTACGCTACGGAGGTTGTCTGGTGTTTAATGTAATATAAATACCTAAGTGAATGAATGACGCTGAATCCTTAAGCTGTCTACAACCTCGCATATTCCATCAGTAAATTGAAATTACATACTCATCAATTACATGACTCCTAACTCCTACATACGTTCATAGTTAAATATATATTCAACATCCTTAAAACAAAACATTAATATACGCCTCTGTCATCATTCACTAAAATTCTAGTATAATAACAGTCGTCCGTCCACGAAATAATATACCTCCATTTTACATAAGGACGGCTTACATAAGGCTGTATGAGCATATGTGTGCGTGTGCGCAGGCCAGTCTCGAGCCGCTGCGCCGGAGTCGATTTTGTTCCACTCAACCGCATTTGAGTCGTGGCCGGCGCCGCGGACAGACCTATCGCGCGGACAATAAAACATTCTTGAAAAAAAAAAACAGTGCTAGTGAGTGCCTGTGGTACCAGTGATAGAAAGTTTCAGTTCAATAAAAACACACGATATTTTTTAACATTTATTTTTTTTATTGGAAAGAAATAGCGTTTCGCAGTTACGTCAATGAAATCTCTTCTATTCCGGTATAGGTATGTTTTTTGTTGTTATAACTGAATTGCGTTTGGTTTTTTTTTAAGTTGATGAAAGGTTTTCAATGTTTTCTTTAGTTATTTATGCAAATATAATCGTTTGTTGCAATTAGTGGGCGGTGGTTCGTCACTCTTTCGTTTGTTACCTATACACGTTTTCAGTGGTCAAACTTGTTTGTTTTTAGTTCACACAAGTAATTAATCACGAATGTTAGTACCTGTATGCTTAATATGACGAGTAACGCTGCCATTTTACTTTGAAATTACATCGTAATATAATTTTCACGTTCTCTTCAGACTGTAATTTTGCCGCACAATACTCCATCAGTTACTTAACCAACTTGAAAGTTAAATGTTTAGTAAATAGATCATTGTATTTGGTTGTATTCAAAATATGTATAATGTATAATAAGATTCTTATTGACGAGATCTGACTCATCGACGGAGTCAAGGCTTTAATATTGAAAGTAATTGGTATTCAGATATTTTAACACAATCAATCAGAAATAATTGTTATAGATTATGTAGTTGTAGCATACAGGCCTGCTTCCATCCGTAATAACTGGAGATGGGGAACAAGGCCAATGCCTACAAATGGACATACTACGGCTGAAATGAGATGAGATGAGATTGAGCCTTTAAATGACAATTAATGCACCTAATACCTTCTCAAAATCTTAATGAAGCATCTCACTTTTATATCAAAATGTATATAATGTTAGATTCTAAAATGTTGACTTTAGGGCCATGAATACCAATCGGAAAAGCGCACCGGTTGTATTGTACTGAAATATGTACCGAGATTTTAATGAACTAGCTGCGCCCCGCGGTTTTACCCCCGATACTCTGCTCCAGTGGGTTGGAGCGTGATTTTTTGTAGCATATATGTTAATCGAGCTTATTAACTATCCCCTTGCAAAGTTTCAGACGAATCCTATCATTAGTTTTTGCGAGAAAAGTAACTAACATCCATTCAGCCCTACTCACAAACTTTCGCGTTTATAATATTAGTAAGGATTTTAAAAATAGTTAAATAAAGTTACTTAATATATAAAAGCCTAAAAATTTACTTATAAAAAAAAACCTATAAACATGAAGAAGAACACATACAAGTCAGATGTTAATCCAAAAGACATCTATAGTTTTCCATTGTACTTGTCAATTCAAGAAAAAGAAAGATTGAGTTTGAAGGAAATTCCTTAAAATTCTTTGAAAATACCTGAAATGAGACTTAAAATAAGACTTAGTGTTACAATACATGGCGTAATAATGTAGTAATGATACTGTCTACTACATGTACCTGAACTCTGAATTTTGTTACAATATTGTGTGTTCAAGTAAATAAAGTTATGAGAATATTCTTAAGAAAACGCAGCTAGGTACCTATTTTTCCTTGATAAGATTAATGTTGTGTTCTTTGATATATGTTCAGTGAAGTGGCAAAAGCCTCGTGGCTAACTACATATGTCCGTCCGAAACAAATGGGTGAAAATCTATAAAACACTTAATCTGCTTCTAAATTAATACTATTTTCAGATCCCTATTAAATAAATAAGTATAAGAGTGAAGTCTTAATTTTTTTTTTATTTGGAAAGGATCTACCGGAGATTAGACTAGCAGGGTGATTGTAGAACTTTCTGATGTTCCTTTGACTTTGTCACTAATAAACGCGTTTATGCGTAAAGCTTATACCTATATATTTATCTTTATGCTACAGATCTGTACATAAAGCAGACTTAATGGCAAGACGCTTTACCTCACAGTCAACTTTCACGCTTAAGTGAAAAGTTAAAGCGGTTTAAACAAAATATATCATCATCATCAGCCTGTTGTAGTCCACTGCTGAACATAGGCCTCCCCCATCGATTACCAGCGGGAACGACTCCCCGCGACCTGCGCTTGCCAGTTCGTGCTCTCGAGAACCTTTCTGCTCCATCGGCTACTTCAACTTGCTAATCCGTTGAGCTATGTCAGTGATCTTCGTTCTCCTGTGGTTCTCTTCATTTCTGATTCATCATTCGAAACAAATATAGATTGATAAAATTCAGAGTGATAGAAGCAATTTGAATACTAACTAATACTTACTTTGAACACTTTTATTTACAACAATACATTTAGCTGTAATGTAGTAGACATTCAATGATGAAAAACACGGAACACGTAAATCTGACGAAGTTTAACAAAAAATGTTTCCTTGGAATATAAAATGTTGGACAACAAATGTTAGTCTTTGTACGATGACTACAATTTATGAAGGAAATAACTGCGTTTATAATCATGCAGCTTCTGTTTCCCGTGGGAATATCTTCGTTATGTACAGCCTATTTCAGTTTCAAGTTATTGCAACTTATTTTTTTTTAATAATTAGTAATTTATTGTATCACAATTATTTTTTTTCCACTTTATACAAAAATCTCACCATTATACCTTAGTTAAGCAAATTCGGCAACATTTATCATAACGAACGATAGATATATTTTATAGCAATATTATTAGTACTTTGAAAAAGCCGTCGGCATTTGTCTGAATTGCACGAATATTTTCCACTGATGATTATAAATTGATTATAATCATATAAGTACTTAATTAATTTAACTTTAATTAATGTATTTATTTAATAAAGAAAACTAATAATAGTATTTAATATTGATATAGATTGTTCAAGTCAATAGATTTAATAGATCACTAATGTAAGTAAAAAATAAACTTACATCATCATCATCAACGGCCCGTTCACGTCCACTGCTGAACATGGGCCTCCTCTTAACAGACCTAGGCAAGCCAGGATCTTTGAGGGAAAATGCCATAATCACCACGCTTTGCAGACGGATTGGCGATCGCAATAAGATGTAAACCTAGAGCTAATAGATGCTGCTTCCCATCCATCAGCCATATGTCCCTTAGTCGCTATTACGACACCCATGGGAGGACATGGGGTGGTCTATTCTAAGCCGGAAACCACACGGCACCCGGCACTGACATATACCTACTAAAATAAAAAAAAATTAAATTGATGATAGATTACAAAAATATATATTTAGCATCTCATGTAATAGGATACATGAAACATACCTATATGGTCCTTCTTCGTAATAAAATCACTAAAGCATGAAAGATCCCGGGCGATAGGCGCACAAAACTTCTGCCTTGTGCCCAGGGGTTCCCACTGGTTCCCACAGGGGGATCTTTAGCAGGTTGCTTAGTTTATAGGGTTTAAACCATTACTAAACCCTTAGCCTTATTCAAGAGTAACAAAAGCTTCTTCTTTCAAAGCCCGGTGAATGAGCAAGTCTCTAGACTAACTGCGTAAAGTCCGCCCGAAATAAAGACATTTGTTTATCATGTTTAAAAAAAAACAAGAATTTAACCCCATTAATTAAAAAAAAATTGCCTCCAACCAGTTGTCATTAACAAAATAACATATAGACACATAGAATTATTAAATTTCCGTACACAACGACAATCTGTCTGTCTATTAACAATTACTTGCCGGTATGGCTATGGGAAAGTCGCGGCTAAAACAAAGGATAACCTAGAACATTACAATAGATTCCCACACTTGAATGTTTATAAAAAGAACGTTTTCACTAACGTTCTTATGTAAGTTTTGATGGGCAGAAAGGTTAACGATTTTTGTAAAAGGACAAACTGATGATTGAAATACCTACGCGGAATAACTTTGTGTTGTTTTTCAAAAACTTAACTTTATGTTTAGGTTAAATTACAAAGTTAAGTTATTGAAACTTATTTTCTAAATATTACTAGCATAGTTTTCACCCTACTAGTGTTATTATTAACCCCTAGTGCTAAGCTAAAAGCCTTGTATTACGAGTGGGTTTACGTTGCTAGTGCAATTGGGTGGGGATCAAACTGGCAACCACATTATCGAAAGTCCGATGCCCTAGCCAAGTTATGTTCTTAAAATTAAAAACTTTTAACTTCAATTGTAAGTAATTTATATTTTTATGGTTCATCAATGTACCTTGTTTACGTAAATAACTAAATATAATGAAATGAAAACGGTTAAATATATATATTTCAAGTTAATTTTAATGTGAATATGCGCAAAATAAACTGACAAAATTTGAACACAGTGAAAGTTTTAAAATATTGCCTTTTTAATTATTATTTTTATATGAAAATCTTCTGTTAAAATATGTATACGAGTATATTTAATGTTATTAATGTCATAGGCTTAATAATATAATAATATTGTGCAATCTTGTAACACGTGAAAATGTAGGTAATACCTACCTCTCTCAAACTCCTTTGTTTGACTCCTTCCTCGGTTGCCTGGAAGAGATGACATTTTGTAATAAAGCCGCCAATTGTACATACTCTGTATACCAATTAGTTTGTAAGTTTTCTGTGTTTTTGTTTTATTAGTATACAATAAAGAGTTTATCTATCTATCTAATAATGTATCAAAAATCATAATAATAAATATTTTCTCTATTTTTAATAAAATACCATTTATAACTTGTTGATATTGCAACCAGTGTTTTTTAACGTGGAAATATTATTTAAAACTAATTACTATATTTCTTAGTAATACATCTGGACAAACTAATAAATAAGTCCATATGATATGTAAAAATACATATATTTATTAGTTTAATACAAACTGAAATAAACCAGAATAAATATAGTTTCCGACTTAAAACGTTATAACCACCAAAGCTACTTGAAAAGTATAAAAAAATATCTGTCTTAATCATAGTTAAATTGTTTGTAATTGTCTATGATCTAACTGATATTTAAAAATGAAGTCACAATCGTTAAAAGTGCGGAGTGACAGTAGCACCTCTAACACTTTTTTAAAAAAAGCAAAAAAAACCACAGACTACAAAGGCGGCACTTTCTAAAATGGTCGTACAGCCAACGAACATCGTAAACAGTCGATAAATGCTCTAGTTTTATTGATTTTACGTTTAAATTTGGTATCTGTATAAGATTTGGCTTAAATTGCAACTTATACTTTAGAAAAGAAAGTTTTAAAACTAAAGAGTAACATATTTTGCTAAAGACAATTTTTGGACTTGGGAAATTAAAGCTTGTGTGTCGCGGGGGACTTAGCACTTATTTCACACCTAGATTCAGAACAACTATCAGTAGTCTGGAGTGTGAATCGAACTCAGAACACCACGTTTCAGTAGCAATTCCATAGCCACTTGCATCTAGTGCAATCAATTAAATATTTTGATCAATATCACCAAATATTGAAAAAATATGTTGAATTATATAAAAATATGGTGCAATAATAAAATTATTTAGTTCATACTAGCGACTCGCCTCGGCTTTGCACGAGTGTAATGCTAATGTACCTATTATATATATAAACTATTATAAACCTTTCTCTTGAATAAAAAAAAACGCATCAAAATCCGTTACGTAGGTAATGCTAAAAATCTAAGCATACATAGGAACAGACAAACAGCGGGAAGCGACTTTGTTTTATACTAGTTATATAGTGAATACTAAAAATAAATCCCGCTAAAATATAACTATATTTTTTGAACATATCGCTGTTTTGCGAAAAGAACGCGGCAATTCAAAAAGACAAAACATTGAGTAAACGGTTCTTAATATTCAGGGATTAAAGTTTTTTTTCCCATACTTACTCCTTTTGAATTGTACCGCTATTCTCGCAAAGCAGCGATATTACCCATGTGGTATCCGGTTTAGAATAGACCACGTCTTCCACATGTCTTCCCATGGATGTGTAAGAGGACACTAAGAGATATTCAGCTGATGAAAAGGCAGCTGCATCTATCAGCTCGAGGTTTGTTACCATCTTACTGTGATCACCAATCCACTTGCCAAGCGTGGTGATTATAGCAATATCCCTCATCGATCATGGCTTGCCAAGGTCTGTTAAGAAGACCATGTTCAGCAGTGGACATATGCTGGTATATGTCCACTAATATGGCACATCCACACATGCCGAGCGGCACGGCTGGCGGCCAACCCGGCAGCCTCCGGCACGTGCATCTTTAGGAACGCGCATAGGCAGCCTGAAAGCCGGCGGCAATCCCGGCGGCATGTGTGGATGCGCCATTACATTCAAACGTACATACGTATGTATGTTTGTATGTATTCGTTTATAGACAATCAGAAACGCTCCCAGTCTTGCCGTGCATTGGCGTGATGGCTGCGCGCGCGCATCAAACGCTACGTCATCCGGCACTACCCGCCATCACCGAAGCATAGCCAAGTTGTTCCTTTACACTTTGAACTTGACTTTTAAATTGTAAAGGAAATATATGAAACAGCGAGGAATAACCTGAGGAGGTTAAGGCATTAATACATTGTAACTGTGTATTATGCTTTATATAATGCTGCGGACACCAACCCGCTTGCCAAGCGTGGTGACTATAGCAACCTTTTAGGAAGACCCATGTTGAACGGTATACTGGTTGATGATGATTTACTACAAATTGATCCAGTTTATCTAGAAAATATCCAAAGTAAGCGGCCGTAGCCCAATGGCTAGGGCGCTAGACTTGTGATCTTAAGGTCGCCGGTTCGAACCCCACCCATTGCACTACCGACGCGACGTGAACCCACTCGTAACAAGCATTTTAGCTTAGCACGAGGGGTTAACAAGAATACTAGTAGACTGCAAAACTCTGCTAGTAATCTTTAACTAAAAAAAATTGAAGAAGTATATTTTCACTGCCTTACGCTTAAAATGTTGATGAATCTTGATTTCATTACTCAAAATCTTTGAATACAACATTTCAAATTTGCTGATTCTCACCTTTTAAAGGCCGTTTTTTGCGATGCTGTTTCCTCACCGTTAAGCGCGTTTATTGCTGACGATACTAACTGTAAGTCTACGTCAGACCCGGTTCTACCGACCATCACCCAAGCATAGCAACTCCAGCATTCGTACTTGACTTTGTACGTCGAATCAGCTGAGCTACAGTTCACTGCACAATCACATAAAATTTATAAACATTATTTGTATTGGATAATAAATACTCAATAAGCATGTTAGTGCCAATTTTTAAATTTGCTGTCCATTTTTGAGCCATCTTCGAAATAAAATGGGAACAGAGCAGTTTGATAGTTGCTCGTAAACAGTGTACAAATGAACCCAAACTAGTTTAAAGATTAAACCTAAGTTTTTCATAGACAATATAAGTCTTTATTCTAGTCAAAACCAAGTAAACTAGAAAAGCTTAAATCCATGGCAATCTGGATCCAACTGGCCACAAAAAAGAAAATCCACATTTCCTTTCAACAGATTATGATAATTTCTCAGGGTAGCCTTGTTAGGTTAAACACCTCAGAAGTTTGCATCAGTCTATGGTCGACAGCCTCACGTGGTTGTCAGTGAGGCGTACACGCAAGAATTCTGTTTGTTTCGCACGATGACTGCCCACCGCTTCACCAGGTGACGGTAAATTAGGCGTTGCATCAGCACAATCCTTTAAAGAACAGTAGTGTGTATTTAAAATAGCTGTAAAGAGGTTTGAAGTTAGTTGCAACTTTTTGGAGATACCTTACTGGTTACAGCAAGTGATATGAGTATAGTGGCTCTTGCCAAGGATCAGTTTATAAGGCTCTAAACAAACATTCGGGTAATTGAAAGATATGATGCTTTATTAACGAGCTTTCTTAAGTTAAAGACATGGAACATAGGCTTATGAACCTCGAGATTTGATTGCTGTTGTGCCATTCTTCGATGCTTAATCGATTGATACTTACAATATTTTTGTTGTAACTGGCGGTCAGCATTTTTCTCCTTGTCACCAAATATTTTGATTCAAATTCCTGAAGAGCTGTCATGATCAACGACGATTCGTCCGAATAACCCCACGTGGCGCTTCACTGAAGCATACAGGAGTTTGTTTCGCTCGATGACTGCTCACACCAGTCAAGCACGAGGAAATTACTGGCACGTCATCGCAGTCCTTACTGATGTTAATACGCTGCTGTTGTAAATTGTATTCTGTTACAATAGACTACAGATCCATTTCGTTTAAAGTTGAATGCGGATTATTGGGCTGTTTTGCAATGGTGGAACATAGTCTTCTAGATTCCAAGACTTCTAAGAGCTTCTGTTTTGTAGTTTTTAAATAGCTATTTGCTTAACATTAAAGCAAAATGTAATCCTGGAAGATTATTTTTAATATTGTATCTACTCATACAATATTAGAAATAATCTTCCAGACTGAGTCTTGTTTAAGCCAAAGATGCTAACCCCTTTTTTAGTTGCAAAACTGAAAACTACTTTTTCAACACTTTAAAGGGATTTATAAGGCGATCCATGCTCGCCTTTGTGCCGGAAGAAGTAGAAAAAGCCTCGTTGCTAACTAGGTATATATCAGACCGATAAAAAATAAGGGATTCGTTCATAAAACGTCCTTAGCAACAACCATAACCGTGAACCACACCCATTTTTTGAAGACGCGCTCTCGTCATGGTTGGTTCACGACATGTCTATTGACCAAGTCAGGGCGTCAGTCGAGTGGGACTAGTCAGTGAGTGAGTGGACCCACGTGGGGCATGCTCCACTGAAGCACAGGACGTTTCGCGGTGCTGGTTTGCTTGATTCGCTCAATGACTGCCCAGGGTCTACCGTTTTTAGCGGACCAGTGCAACGGGTGTTAACGCTGTTAGTTTGGAAGTAAAAGTCAATGAATGCAAACAGTTTGTTTATTTTTTTCTGTCACAAGCCTGACTTTGTGATTTTATTTATTAGTAACGAATGGATTTCAAATATTAGTTCGAATTGAATAGAGATCCGGAAAGAGAAGTGTTGTTGTAGGAATTTGAATTATTTATCTATTCTAATTTCCGAATCGTTTTAATTTCGTTTCAACTATGTGGCTTTAGCTCGCGCCTTCATTTGCGCACTTTATTGTTTCCTTAAATATTTTGGAACCCTGTTTCGTTCCACTGGGATGTGTATTTTGATAATCCTATCTTAACTTGAATGTACGAATAAGATATAACATAAGAACAATTTGTGAGCCGGTTTCAGCGCAAACCATGCAGTATTTTTAGTAGCATTTTGATAAATAAAAGCGACCGTAGCCGAATGGCTAGGGCGTCGGGCTTGCGATCATTGCCCACAAATTGCAATACCGACGTGAACCCACTCGTAACACAAACATTTTAGCTTAACACAAGGGGTTAACAAGAATACTTGTAGTGTGCAAAAACTATACTTGCAATATTAAAAAAAAGTGTAACATATTCTCGTTTTTCGTAAGTTCAGAGGATGTTGAATAAGTTGGAGTGCTTTAAAAAAAATAAAAAGAGCCAAAGAAACATAATTTCTGTACTATTTTTGACCTTCTTCTTCACAACTATTGCAGAGAGAAAATCCAATGTAATAGTTTTACTACAAAATAGTAAATAAATAAGCCAATCAAGTCAAGGTCACGCCCTACTCCGAATTAATGACTGACCTAATATAGACAAAAAAATGACTGCACCGAACATCCCTGGCTTATCGATATCGGTAAAAAACTGGAGGTCGGTTGACTAACGATTTTTTGTCAATATCAACAAGGCTACAACCTTTGCGGTTGCGCAACCACCCTGAATAGTTTCATTGATTTGTAATATTTTGTTGTTGGTACTTCTGATATAAATTTCTAGTTTAGTCAGCTTTTTTCGGAGATTATGTAGCCACGAGCCTTTTGCTACTTCATCGGCCATAAAGGCAAACAGAGTTCCAGCCTAAATCAATGGTTTAAAAAAAACAAACTAAGCAACCTGAGGACGTCCCTTGTGATAATCGTATCTCGGCTCGGGGCGGTCGCTGGTGGGTTTATGACTTTTAGTTGTTTAGTGCATCCTGGAGATCCCACGGCGCCATATTGGCCGCTGTCGCCGTCGGGGGGCCGGATTGCTTCGTGCGTACCCGGCCCCCGCCAACGATGATACGAAGGAGTGTCCGGGGGGTTTTAGTGGTGTAGGATCCTCTCCTTGTGGTATGAGTAAGCACACCACTCTATGGAGAGAGCGAGTCCCACATATCCCGCCGCCAGCGCGGACAGGCTAAAGCGGCGGTGGGAATGCGTAAATGCATTTCCCCACGGACAACAAAAAAAATGGAGTTTTGTGCAACTGTCGCTCTACGTTACATATCGTGGGCCTCTCGGACTTAAGGTTTTACAAGGACATCGGAAATTTTAGTCAGTATTACTTATTTCCATCCTAAGACTATGTACTAAAGATTGATGACTGCGAGATGCCCAACTGAATATTTGAATCCATCCAAATATAATTACACAATTATATTTGCTATTAGATTATCATCCTTATTCTGTTAACTTTAAAGTCTATTTGAAGGTATTGAAGGTTGATTTACCATATAATTGTTAAGCATTGCAATCACGATTTTAAATGTAACATTGCAATAATCTATTACATAATATTAATGTTCAATAGAGTTATTGGCTGTTGGATGACAATTATTGATGTAATATTTTAAAAAAACTTGATAAAATCGGGACCAACAGCTTAAATGGCTTTCCAAATCACAGAAACTAGTCCCTTTGACTGACATGGGGTGATGAATTTGAGGTTTCCGGCCTCAAATTTATCACCCCATGTCCTCTCATAGGTATCATAAGGAGCGACTAAGAGACTTATAATGATGGATGGGCAGCAGCATCTAGCAGCTCAAGGATACTCACCATCTTACTGCGATCACCAAGCCGTCTGCGTGGTGATTATGATATTATACCTCAACGATCGTGGCCAAGGCATGTTAAGAGGAGGCCCAAGTTCAGCTATTGGGCCGGATTGCTTATGCGTACCCGGCCCCCGCCAACGGCGGATCGAAGAAGTGTCCGGCGGTTTTAGTGGTGTAGGTTCCTCTCCTCGTGGTATGAGTAAGCATACCACGCTATGGAGAGGGCGAGTCCCACATATCCCACCGCCAGCGCGCGAATACGCTGCAGCGGCGGTGGGAATGCGTAAATGCATTTCCCCCCGGACAACAATAAAAAGGGCCATGTTTAGACGTGGAAGTTTAGGGGCTGTAAAAGTAAGTAGATAAAAACTACAACAATAAATAAATAAGAAATAAGGCTGGCCTTGACTAAACTTGACCTCACTTAAATGAGGCTAAAAATTAAAACCAATTCGATGATTTGTGACAAATTAACTACCTATAATTCAAGGTGTAATAAGATTAATTGATTTCAGACATATTTATTGTACTTATACAGCTGTAGTTTTTTAGTTAATATATATATGTCACCGGAAAATAATACGAATCGTAAGTTGATCAACTTTTGTGCCACTCATATTGTTAAATTTAGTTGCCAGTTTCAGTGCAGGCACATAAAGGCGGAAACATTTTATTAAAACGCCACGCCATCAGACGACACGCCACGCGTGTTGAGTCGAATCAAATGTATTGTTTTCTATAGACCAGAAACACGCTATGAACACCCGACACGACGCCACGCGCGTGCTGATGCACAGGTGTTGACACGTGGCGTGGCGTGGCGTTTAATAATGTGTTTTCGCCTTAATTATTATATTATTTACTTAATTATCATGATATAACACTTGACCTAACCTATACGAACGGACAATGCTACTGTTGTAACAAAACAAAAAAACTTTTCAAATTCAAATTCAAAATTCATTTATTCCGTAAAAATGGTTACATTTGTTTGGAATCGTCATATTTTTTCCCTACCGTGCAGTGTGTGACGTGGCGTCTAGTGAGAAACACTACCAAAAACAGTATAACCCTCTTTTAAAAAATAATATTCTATATCACAATATTTTATTAATCTAATTACAACATACTTTATTTTACATTAAGATTGGAGCGATTTAATCCCAAGCATTTTTGTCACAAATATAATCAGAAATTTTATAATAAGCCCTGCTGCACAATTTGGCTTTAATAGTCATCATCAGTTAAACTTATTTATAGACAATTCTCTTATACTATTGGGAAGTTTGTTGAAGAACCGTATACATTGCCCCAAAAGAGTTACTTATTTTGCGGAGACTGCTAGCCACAAGATTATGCTTATATCTAGTATTTACACTATGTGTGTCGCTTTTTTTACCTCAAGAAGTCCTGTTGAACTCCATTGGTTTAGGTTTAGGTTTTTTCAACCATCTGAAACCTCGTTACTATAGGATACGATTGTAATATACTGTAGTAGTATAGATACACACAACTTTCATATGAAGTGTGTATTTTCACCGACGAAACTATGTATTGTAAATTAAACATGATTTCTGATTTATGTGTATAGAAAGTATCGCTTGTCTGTCTGTGGAAAGTGGTCGATTAACACCAAAATACGAGTAGGTAATGTATATTGAACTGCGTCTTTACTTTTGCCTATGTCTAGAGTAGAATAGTTACTATGGACAACATTTTTTTCGGAAATGAAGGATGTAATCAATATTCTCTGGGTTTTTTTCTGAATGTCTTACGAAGTTAGCCATAAGGCTTTTGCTACTTCACCGGGCATAAAGGCGAGCAGAGCTCCATCCTCAATAAATAGTTTAAAAACTACAAACTAAGCAGTCTGCGCAAGAGACGTCCTCTGGGGGGCTTGGGTCTCGGCTCAGGGCGGTTGCTAGCGATGAGATTGAGGGATTATGACTTTTAGTATTTTAAGGGGTTTTGTTCAACTGTCGCTTTGCTTTTCTATGGGGCCATCGGATGTATGTACCATGTACGTATTTACATGTGTGTTTGTTAATTATTAATAACAAAAGTAATTTATATCACTTTATTTTTCTTTAACCTTTGTGACGATGAACAGTGTGATAATTTTTAATAACCATGTTCTCATAGAATTCATATAAATAAATGTTTATAAACCTAAACCTAAGTTAACAGACAGACACAGTTATATTCACACTTATAACATTAGTGGTGATTGCAAAATTAGGTGAAAAATTACAAATTTTCATTACTACCAATAACTTGACGTAAAATTTATATATTATTTAATTAAATATATATAATAATTGGTCTTCACGAGCTCGTTTATGTCCACTGCTGAACATGGGCCTCCTCTTAACAATCCTTGGCAAGCTAGTATCGATAGAAAATTATTGCCATAAACACAAAAAAAAGAGTAAAATCTTACAATACTTTTTGGGTATTCATTCTTACATCACATATATACACATTTATTCATTTTATCACCCACTAAGACACAAATAACATAAAACATAATGTAGGCACTATATTTCATCATTTAATTATTACCTGCATTAAAAAAACCCTTATTAAAGTACTTATTCCTCACAAAAAACCTTAATAAGCTTAACCATAAAACGAGTCCTAAGGGAAATTTCATTCTACTTGCCCCTATTTTCCCATGGCATTACAATAACGATGATAAACTTCGACAACATGGCGTCCGTGACGTCACACCGGAAATGGCTCCGTTTTGAATTTGGAACGGTCGAGCGAGCAATGGCGGAACATCCGGCGCGCGAAGACGTTACAATGAGCGCGTGCGACGATCAATGTTCTATGTAGATCGATCACTGATCTATATTGTTTATCGATTTCTATCTTTGCTCATGTTTATTTGAATTTCTGTTTTGTAATTTATCGTTTAGTTGTGTTGTTATGCATTAATCTTCCACTGAGTACTCTGGGCAGATCATTTTTGCTTTGCGGTTCAAATATGTACTTAGCCTTGAGACTTTTGCAAATGCTCTGGGCATCATTTATAAGTTACTAGCTTCCCGCGCGTGGTTTCACCCGCGTAACTCCCGTTCCCGTGGGAACTTCATGATTAAATATAACCTATATCAATCAGTGATAATGTAGCATACAAATGGTGAAAGACTTTTTAAAATCGGTTCAGTACTTTTTGAGCCAATTCGTTTCAAACATACTTACATACAAATCTTTCCTCTTTATAATATTAAGTATTGATAATGTAGCCTCTTTTTTATTATGTTTACCTGTTTGTATGTGTGTGTATTCCACGTAATCTCCTTAAATACATTGATTTAGATGGGACTTTCATTGGACATAGTTTTTTAAAATCTTATTATACGTGGACGATGGCAGGAAGTAATAAGTCTTTATGTTTCATTTGTTAGCATTCGACTACTGAATCAGATTTACTCGTAGGAAAGCAGTAATGGTTTGAAATAGTATACAGTGACCGCTAATTGTGCGGTTAGCAATAGAGATGGGGAACGACGTCATCGATACTACCCGAATTTACACACACCTGACTCAAATGATGTTTTTTTTAAGTACCGAGTGCAAAAACGTTTTGAATTCTATTTAAATATTGTCTGTGTCCGGAATAACATAATTATAGGCTATTGTTATATCATAAAAGTTCAATAAAATAATCAAATCTAATTACAAATACTGTATCAGTAACTAAAACTTAAAAAAAACCGGTTACAGTAATAAAAAAACAGCAAACAAATTACTCCGAATTGCATGCTTGTTATGCTAACGTTACTGCAGGGCGAGAGCGGGAACCGCGCGGGGTAGCGGGAGGACGGTTGATTTTTAACGCAGGGATCATGTTAATTCGCACGAGTTATAGAATTGTCGTGAATTGGTTTAAATTTGGAATTTAAATTACATGTTTTTTAAATTATTCCACTAAAAAGATTCTCATTTAAAATTTAGCCAAACTTGGACCATATAGCTCACGGTGTCACGAAGTTATCAGGATCTCACGTAGAGTCAAGTTTCTGAAACTGGTATTAGATGTAAAATTACATGTTACTTAAGTACCTGGGCATAAAACGTATCGATATTTTCAATATATCAAAGTCAAAGTCAAATATCATTTATTCCGTAAAAATTGTTACATTTAGGTATTTGGAATAGTCATATTTTTTTCCCCTACCGTTCAGTGCATGACGTGGCGACTACTGAGAAACACTGCCAAAAAACTCAGTAGAACCCTCTTTTTTATAAAAATATTTTATTAAATTTATACATAATTTTCTATTTTACTTTGTAATTGGAGCGACTCACTCCCAAGCATTTTTTTCACTAATATAATCAGAAATTTTATAAAAAGCCCTGCTACACAATTTGGATTTAATAGCGGTTTTAAATTTATTTATTGACAATACTCAATATTATGGAGAAGTTTGTTGTAATCGATAATAATATCGACATTTCACACGATAGCACATCACTAGCTAACCACTATCTTGATACAATATTAGTATTCGTTATTTCCATTTTTTAATAATGTTATCAGCAAAAAACCTTTCCTAAAACAATTTGAAGTTTTTTAAAGATGGCTATGATTATATTAAAGTGTTATTATCGACCTCCCATGAAACTTAGTTAAACTTTTGTCAGTTTTAAGAAGAAAAGTAATAAGTATGAGATGTCGCGCATTTACCCCGTGGATCCCGTGCTGTGGGAGAGGTTCCCACGGGTCTTAAGATATAAATGATGTAAGACTAGGATAACGGAGCAATCTTATAATGAAATAATTTTATTAGAGAGAGTGAGAGAATGTAGAGAGAGAGAGAAATGGAATCAAAGAGAGACAGAACTCATCGCATACGTACATTTTGAAGTAACATCATGTCTCCGCTGCGTCTGAACCACATCTTTGCCTTACGTCGTTTTTGTATAATTCAAGTCAAAAACATTACTTAATACTACACGCAGTCGGAATGTATTTCTAACTGTCAGCTATGGAGTAATGCGGGCTTGCACTTGGCATTCAGCTTTATATTGTGTTATCAGTTTAATTTTATGTACCTACTACAGCCAGTTGTTATGTCGTGGGAGAAACGATATAAATAGAATAGTACCTACCTACCTATATAGATATATGAATAGAGTAGTTTGTAGTTACAAATGGTTTATAAATATATATTTGTACGCCCAGTAACCGATATTCGATAATAAGAAAAATGATTTTAGTATTCCTCTCTCAGTATCGCGTGTGAAAAATTGCATAGGTACTGCTCCGTCCGTGCTATTGTAGTAAAAAGGGGTAAAAAAGTTTTAACTTCACGTATTAATTCTACTAATATTATAAACGCGAAAGTTTGTAAGTATGGATGGATGGATGTATGTTTGTTACTTTTTCACGCAAAAAATACTGAACGGAATTGGCTGAAATTTTGCACCGGGATAGGTTATACGCTGGATTAAGATATGGGCTACAAAACATCACGCTCCGATCCACTGGAGCAGAGTAACGCGGGTAAAACCGCGGCGCGCATCTAGTACATCCACGAGCTTATTATGTGATTGTAAAACTACAAACAAAGCATGCGCAAAAGCACGCCCCTGTAGGGCTTGAAACTTGGTTTTTTTTTTTTTTTATATTTAGCCACAAAGATATTGCTACTTTCACTGGGCTTAAAGGCAGTTTCAGCCTTATTAAATAGTTCATAAACTACAAATTAAGGACATCGATTCAGAGCAGTGGCTATGCGATGGTCAAACGGAATCATATCTTAGACTTATCGTTCAATTGTCGCTCACCTTTACAGTTTGCTGGCCTCTCAGACTTTGGATTTAAGAGAATATCGAAAGGTTAAATACAAACTACAGGTTGGAAGGGGCCCAATCATATTTAAATAAAGAAGAGCTTCTTAAAAAAAGAACGCGTGCAACATTGTTAGGGACTTCTAGCAGATACTAGGTATACCATCACGCCATGACACATAAGAACAAATCCAAACCAGAAAAAACCGCGGCATAGTACGAAATAAATCTATTTGTAACTTATCCCATCTCCGTTTGTCTGTGGTATCTAAAGGTTGTCTTCCACGGAAGCGGTTGCGGTCGCACCTGCCGGCGCGTACCTTATTAGCTTCGAATGTATTCTGATAGCCTGGTACTTGGTACTGAGATTTGGTTTCTGGGATGGGCTCTTTGTTTATTGTGACTCAGCTCCATTGGGTCGGAGCGCGATGTTTTGAAGCCTATATGTTAATTCAGCTTATAAACTATACCTGTGTATATTTTCAGTCTAATCTGTTGTGTAGTTTTTGCGTGGAAGTGTAACAAACAAGCATCTAACTAACCATACATGCTCACAAACTTTCGCGTTCATAATATTACTAGCGACCTGCCCCGGCTTTGCACGGGTGCAATGCTAATGAATTAAACATATAACCCTTAAATCACTCTATCTATTAAAAAAAACCCCATCAAAATCCGTTGTGTAGTTTTAAAGATATTTTATATGCATACATAGGGACGGACAGACAGGGAAGCGACTTTGTTTTATACTATGTAGTAATGTTTATTTTTCGGACAGCCTTGTATGTTATTAGCCACGAGGCTTTTGCTACTTCACCGGGAATAAAGGCGAGCTGAGCTCCAGCCTAGATAAATGGTTTAAACACTACAAACTAAGCAACCTGCGCAAGAGGGCGTCCCATGTGGGACTTGGACTGACTCAGGGCGGTCGCTGACGGGGTGATTGAGGGATTATGGCTTTTAGTTTAGGGGAGTTTCGTGCAACTGTCGATCTACTTTACAGTTCGCGGGCCTCTCGGACTTCGGGTCTACGAGGGCATCGGATAAGCAACCTGAGCGTCCCCTGTGGGACTTTTAAAGGTGTTATTGTTACTGTAAAGTGTATGAACACCATTCATTCATTTTACTTTAACAAAACGTTTTCAGTTTACAAAGGCGATTTTGTGCAAATTGTATTTCTGTACTAGATTCCCGCGCGTGGTTTCACCCGCATTACTCCCGTTTCCGTGGGAACTTCATAATTAATTATAGCCTTTGTCATCCGGGGATAGTGTAGCTTCCCAATGGTGTAAGAATTTTTCAAATCGGTCCAGTAGTTTCCGAGTCTAATCAATACAAACATACAATCAAATCTTTCCTCTTTATAATATTAGTATAAACTAGCGACCCGCCCCGGCTCCACACGGGTGCAATGCTGATGTATCATACATATAAACCTTCCTCTTGAATCACACTATCTATTAAAAAAAACCGCATCAAAATCTGTTGCGTAGTTTTAAAGATTTAAGCATACATAGGGATATAGGGACAGAGAAAGCGACTTTGTTTTATACTATGTAGTGATAGTGATAAAAATACTATTTATTTTTGTGTGTGCAATAAAGAATAATGTATTGCTGTCTCGTGACAATCGTAGGGATACAAGAAAAGTGAATCATTTTTGTTTGAACCGTAAACAATATCGAAGCCTATAAAATAGTTTAACTGTACTGGGTATTAGATTATAGTGCCTGCGCCTGCGCCGGTTGCTTGTCCTTCTCAGAAATTGAGCTGCTAAACAAATATAGTTAAGGGTCATATAGAAAGAAAGAAGAAGAAAGAAAATACTTTTATTTACGGCACATACAAGGAAATAAAACATAAGACATTGATTAACACTATTACATACATGCACCATAAATGGGAACTGGCTTCAGCATTAAGCTACGTCAAAAATCTAAAAGATCATTGCGCAGCGCTGGTATTCTAGCCAGCCCCAGTTTTGACGCCACGCATGCCAAACGTCAAATAAAAATATATAGAAAAATTATTTACCATTTAAAATTAAATATTTACCTAATTATTATTATTATTATTAATACAATATTCCATTTTAATTTTAATTGTAGAGCCAAATAAATAAATAAATAAACAAGTTTCATCATCAATTTGAGATTTTTTGTTGAAACGTAAACAAAAAATTAAATAAAATAAAAATAAAGAACCAAATAAGCAATAACATTAATCAGAAAAATAATAGCGAATTGATTACAAACAATATAAAAAACATAAAATTCTATTGTCATAAAATTAAGAATTAAAAACAAATTTTAATCTGTGCACCCCGGCTACTCAAAGAAGCGTTCCTACGCACGGCGGGAGTTCAAAAATTCAAGATGTCCTCGGCTAACTATGTCACGCAATGCACTAACTTTTTAGCTCCTTTGAATTAATAAATTAATACAAGTGTACAATGATTTTTACGTGTTATAATAATAAATAGTTGTGAGTGTAATGTGTGTTTGTTCCGAATTGGAGTGTATATTTGTATAAACATGGTGTAGTGTACATTTTGTGGTGTATTTATCTACATTTCCAAAGTTACTGCTATACAAAGTTCACATCCTTCGCCGCAAGCCTAAAATAATTAAAAGCATACCGCCACCTTCCAGTCCATAGAGACATAATTCCAGGTAAGTTTGACTATCTATGCAGGTTTTTGTTGAGAAAATAGGTATAATTTCAACTTATCCTGGAATGTTTTGGTTGATTTTAGGTTTCTCAAAGGAGGTGGCAATAAAACGTTCCAAATATGGCTTGCGGCAAACGTGAAGCATCCCCGGAATGCAGATGTACGATGTCGAGGCGTAACCATGAGGTAAGCTGAGGCTCTGGTATTATGCTCGTTATAATATCGAGCCCAATTCAACTTCCGATGCAGATATGTAGGTTTTTGGGATAATATTATACCAAACAACATGGTAGCAAAGTGCAGCTTCCTCCTTGCTGTCATTTTCATGAGATTCCCATTGTTGAGGTATGGAGTTATGTGAGTCCTTGGCGGGATGTTAAAACAAAAGCGGGCACAGGCATTTTGAACTCTTTGAATGAGCTTTTCTGTTCTGGCTAGTAAACAAGCGCCATATACAGAGTCTGCATAATTGAGTTTGGATAGTATTAATGACTCGCACAGCATGATTCGTATATCCTCACTAAGGTAGGGGCGAATTCTGTATAACATTTTCAAGCGATAGAAGCAGTTTCTAACCGACTCTATGATATGGGCTTCAAATGTAAGCTGTCCATCAAATATGACTCCCAAATTACGGGCCTCTGCTACTTGTTCTACGGGACTGCCCTCTATCTGTATAAAACCGGCCAGAGATCCGACGTTTAGCAAGGACTTCTTTGAACCCATCAAAAGGAATTTGGACTTATTTGGGTTGAGAACAAGACAATTTCTATTAGCCCAGTCTGATACACCATTCAGGTCATAATTTATTTTATTTACAGCCTCCATACTGTGTCCTGGTTTAAATGGAAGATACAATTGAACATCGTCAGCATACAAGTGATATCTACAGTTGAGAATGCGCTTGGTGATATCAGAGCTGTACAAAATAAAAAGAAGAGGTCCAAGAATTGATCCTTGAGGAACGCCCCTGGTCACTGGACTCACTGTAGATGCCCTTCTACCACCATCCGCATCACAATCCAGCTGTACAAATTGAGACCTGCCCGTGAGGTAACTGTGAAACCAACGTACTGATGCACTGTCACAACCGTAATATGTAAGCTTAGACAAAAGAAGAGAGACACTTATAGAGTCGAAGGCACGAGAAAAATCCAGAAGAGCAAGAATTGTACACATACCAGCATCTCTACTGCGTAGAACATCATCCACAACTTCAAGCAGAGCAGTAGTGGTGCTGTGACCCTTCCGAAAACCAGATTGAACATCAGGCAATATCCCATTTCTCTCAAGGTATTTTCTCAACTGGCTACAAACTACCTTTTCCATTATTTTTGATAAACATGGTAGGATGCTAATAGGTCTGAGATCTTGGGCACAGGAAGCATCTGGTACTTTTGGGATTGGTCTAACTATTGCTGTCTTCCATTGGTCAGGATAAGTTGATGTAGATAAAGACTTATTTATTATAGCAGTAATGACTGGCAATGTTTGAGGTAGAGTTAGCTTAAGCATTTCCAGAGATATATTGTCAGCACCCATGGCGTTAGATTTGAGACTTTGAATATGTCCCAAAATAGTAGTTTCATTTACTTTTTCGAGACTGAATGTGAACTCTTCATTATACCTATGGAACTCAAAATATGTATGGTCGCTTATGGCAGCTACATCCTCACCAGGCACACATAAGAAGTGCCGGTTTAAAAGGTCCGGGTCTCTGCACTCAAAAGGAAGAGTGTAGTTATCTGCCTTAGCCAGGATAGATGCCTTTAAGTTTTTCCATAGCTTTTTAGGATTCTTAATTTTGTTGTTAATATTTGTTTTGTAATATGCTTGCTTTTCTACCTCAATTGCCTCAATAACAATTTTTTTTAGTTTTTTGTAACACTGTTTGCTGCTGCCTGACTTACATGACTTATATCTTCTTTGGTAATCATCCCGTAAAGCCATCATATCCTGGACTGTCTGTGTGATCCAAGGATATGTCCGCTCCTTAACAAGAATTCTTTTCAGTGGAGCATGCAAGTCATACAAACTGATGATGCATCCATTAAAACATTCCACCATATCACATACACTGTCCATATTAAGGATTCCATCCCACTGAATCCTATCCAGGTCCTGGTTAAGTTGATCAAGTAAGATATCTTTCATAGGTCTCAGTGTAACATAGTGGGGAATGGGTTTCTCTATTTTAAGACTGAGCTCCATACTTATCATAGCATGCTGCCCCAGTTCCTGTTTATGCAGAATGTGCACCTTAGAGACCTTGGCATCCGTACATGCAATGTCAATCAGTGTCTCACTATGGTCGGTGAAATGAGTAGGAGACTCTACTACCTGCTTCAGATTTGAGCATTGAAGGAAACAGTCCAGTAATTTTGCTTTGCTACTGTTCACATCCAGCATGTTAATATTAAAATCTCCAAGAATTATGATTTTGTCCGAGTTTGAAAATGTGGACAAGGACTCAGTGACAGCATCCAGAAATATATTAATATCCAACCATGGGGGTCTATAAGCTGTGCCAATGATGATGGCCTGTGAATTTGCTGTCAGTTTCAGCCACATTTGCTCTACTCCGTCAGGAGCATAGGGGTGTTGTAATATACTTGTTCGTAGATCACGCCGTATGTAGAAACCAACACCGCCTCCTCTTCCTCCCCGCACACTAGAACTTCTGGGGACATGTTTTAGCCTAAAACCCGGTACTGCTGGGGCTATCGAGTCCTGCCCAGGTCTAAGCCAAGTCTCGTTTATTGCCATGATGTCTACACTCACCTCTTTCATAGCTACAATAAACTCATCCTGCCTAGAGCCCAATGATCCCGCATTGAATAGACCAACCTTAAGGGACTTACATCTAATCATTTTTTAAGGGGTTTATGTAAGTCACGGATACATGTAAGAATGTGTAGATAGCAAGTTTCATTAGCATAAGTTCAGTAGGGTGTGCTGTTTTAGAAATATATTTTATTTGGTGAAATTTTACTAGCAACATAATAATAAATTTGAAATCATTGGAATTATAAATATTAAATAGAAAATAATAATTGGAATAATAAAATTGTATATAAAGGTGAATTAGTGGATTAGTTGATTTTAAGTAGGCATCATATTTTATAATAATAAATTTGAAATCATTGGAATTATCTATATCGAAATCGTAATATATATCGAAAATTATTTACTAATAATTTAATTTGTGACTATAATTTAGTTAAAAGGATTGCTGCTGAACATGGGCCTCCTCCCGGGAGAGGGTATTTCCCATAGTCACCACGCTTGGCAGGCGGATTGGCCACCGCAGTATTATGTTGTAGGTACCACACAAGGAAACGTTGCTGCCCGTTCCTTGATATACGATTATTATAGATGATGTTATGACAATCGGGACTAACGGCTTAACGTGCTTTCCGAGGCACGGACGGTATTGCCTCAACCAACCAGACCTGCCCGGCTAGCATAGGCAGCGCGACTCGAGTCTACTCTACGGAGGCCGACCAATCACATTAGAAAAACGCACTGTCACGTGACACTTTCTGCAATGAGATTGGTCGGCCTCCGTAGAGTTGACTCGAGTCGCGCTGCCTATGCTAGCCGGGCTGGAAAGAAATCTTAGTATTTTCACAAAGATTTCCTTTCCAGCGTGGGAATCGAACAAATCCTCCGAGATTTAAAGCGAGCCAAATACCGCAACGCTACGGAGGTAGTCAACCTAAACACTCTACTTATACCTAAGTATATATCTAGATCTCAGAAGCACAAGGACGAATGTACTATCTTCAGAAGCATTTGGTCGTAAGTGCCAGTCTACGATAAAGGCACATACGACGAATGTTTCTGACGTCGCACATCCTTTTACTTTGGATTAATATGTTTTTAATACCTCATCATCAACAGCCTGTTAACGTCCACTGTTGAACATGGGCCTCCTCTTAACAGACCTTGGCAAGCCAGGGTCGTAGAGGGATATTGCCATAATCACCACGCTTGGCAGACGGATTGGTGATCGCAGTAAGATGTAAACCTTGAGCTAATAGATGCTGCTGCCCATCCATCAGCCATATGTCTCTTAGTCGCCTTTTACGACACCCATGGGAAGACATGGGATGGTCTATTCTAAGCCGGAAATCACACAGCAATTTTTAATACCTAATTGATCGAAATATCGAGAAAATCAATCAGCTACCTAGAAAAGTCTAGACCAATAAAAAAATCGTCCATATCACTCGACCACAAAGTAGATCAAACATTATCGTTTTCAACTTTCAAAGTTGAAACCATTGGAGCTTAACTTGCTAATAATAAAGAAAGTCGCCTGGGGTATGTTTATACAGGGCTGCACAACTTTCCTCCTTTCTATCAACTATTTTAGTACTTTGTTAGGATAGTTTGTTTGGTCGGATTGCTCATGCGTACCCGGCCCCTGCCAACGGCGGAACGAATGAGTGTCCGGGAGGCTTTAGTGGTGTAGGGTCCTCTCCTCGTGGTATGAGTTTAGCATACCACGCTATGAAGAGGGCGAGTCCCACATATCCCACCGCCAGCGCGCGAATACGCTGCAGCGGCGGTGGGAATGCGTAAAAGCATTTCCCCCCGAAAAAAAGGGTAGTTTGTTTGATAATAAAAAAAACACTTTAGCTTGAAACAGAAGTGGGCAGGCCACCTGTCAAAATACCAAGATACACGATGGACATACCCAACAACTAAATGAAACGGCCCAATAGGCAAAAGAAGTGTGGGATGACCAAAGAAAAGATGGGCTAATGATATTATAAATATTACAGGAGATAGATAGATGGATGCAAGAAGCCAAAGACGGGAAGTAATGGAAAGAAATTGAGGAGGCTTTTACCCATAGAGAGGCCAAGACAAAGTACTTAAACATATAATACTTATAATTGCTTGAAAATTTTGTTAATTGGAAATAAAAGTTTTTTTTTTTAAAGACATTGTCAAAGGTAAATGATGTAAAAAGGCATATTATAGAATATCAGACTATGTTAATGACAGAATAGCTTAGGAGTAACTAGCTCTGAAATGACACTACTACTTAACAATATTGTATAAGTAATGATAAATAGATTTTTGAAAAAGGAAGCCTCTGAGTTTCTTGTCAGGAACAAGAGCATGATTGAAATTTATCATTTATTTATTTATATACACATACACAAAGGAGATATAAATACAACAAGACAGACAAAAAGCAATGTACTAAGGTACTACTTATTTCTTAAGAAATCTCTTCCAGTAGACCTGCGAGAGGAGAAGTCAAAAGTAGAAAAAATTCAAAGCGTGTAGGTAGATATACGTACAATAACTACATATATACATAAAATATAATCTTAAACTACATACTATAGATACATGATTTTGTATTGTGTCTATATGAATATAGAAATTATCAACTTTGACTTTGTTTTTTTTTTGGTTGAATATTTTTATAGCGAGTAAAACAACATTATTCAAATATCCTCAAACGTTGGTATAGGCTTTTTTTAATTTTTTTTCGGCCGTACATATTTATTTAGCCCCTAGGCTTTTGCTACTTCACCGGGCATAGATTGGTACAGTCGCCAGTCTATTTAGGCTACATATTTTTTCAATTTTCTTCTCAGTCACCAAAGGTTGGTCACCTCTGACTGAAGTTATAATGTAGGGTAACTGCATTGTGGTGTATACTCCGCCGGGGGCTAGAACTGACGTCTTCTTTATAAAATTGTTTACCAACCTGTTGTTTATTACTTGTTTATATCGTTAGGTTGACATTGAGATGATAGATCATCGGGTTTCATAGAACAAAATCGTTTTTGACATGTGACATGACTCATTCAGCACTCATTTAAGCAATAGCTTAAGTGCTGAATAACTCTTTGGGCACAAAAACTATTCCTGTTTCAGAATACTGAAACAGGAATAGTTTTGGGGCCCAAAAAGTTGGTGCTGAATGAGGTCTCCCAAATTTCAAGTAAGATTAAATGGCATTTTGACTTTTTTATACCGAGGCAAAATGCATTACGTACGCTTTCCTCCTCTTTCGCAGGCAACATGAAATGTATGAACATAATTTATGGATTCCACGTTAGTGGAGGATATATGGGGGACTCGCAACCAGGCATATCCACTTAAACCCCTGGGTGTTCCTTCTATGAGGTTCCCAGGTACCACTTGGGCTTCTGGTGAATCTAGCCAATGCCATTTTAAGCCATTTTAAGCCGCAAAACATCACTAGCACTGGCTTAAAGTGACATATCTTCTGAAAATTGGTAA
Source organism: Nycteola revayana (assembly GCA_947037095.2). Lineage (NCBI taxonomy): Eukaryota > Metazoa > Arthropoda > Insecta > Lepidoptera > Nolidae > Nycteola > Nycteola revayana. Next base: position 38,435,604 of record OX344839.1, on the reverse strand, counting down.
CCTGTCAAATACAATTTTGTTCTTAAAAATGCAAGACAGATAGACTGACAGATTTTAAAATACGCAGTAAAGTATTTTATATATTGTTAATAGCTAAGTGATGCTTTGGTAATTTTCGTATTGAACATTACGGTCAGTACAAATGTATGTAAATACCCAAATGTTGAATAAATTTCATTATTTCATTATGTCTTTACTATAACATATACCTAAAGCTGAAAAGTTTGTTTGCATGAACACGCTAATCTCAGAAACTACTAGACAGATTTGAAAATTTATTTCGGTGTTAGATACCTAGCCTACTTATCGAGGAAGGCGAGGTTAAGTATAAAGTTGCTACGGGAACCAGAGCTACGCGGGTGAAACCGCGCACGATATCTGATATCTAGCATACCAATATAATTACAAAATGTTAGTAAAGCCAAATAAAATATCTCAATATGCATGGTGTATAAACACCCATATTAAGGCAAGGTGTCAGATTGTAGGCTCGTGCTACAAAAAAAAGAAACCTCTTCAAAAAAAGACAATGAACTCTCCTCACACTTGCTTACTGTCCTCAGACCTTCGTGACCCTTCAAAAGTTCATTTAACCCTAAGCACAGCACGACAGGTGCCATCACTACTCTTCCGTTACATTCACAAAAACACCCCTACTAGTTAAGGGTTGAAAAAAATTAAAACTAAACAATCAGCTGTTTTTAACGTCTTTACAAGATACCGCGTAAGAAATGTTTCCCCATCCTTATTGCTATAGAAATAAGGCTGACATTCGTTTCTTTATTTAATTATATTGAAATTGGAACACTGTATAGTATAAAGCTAATAAAAACAGTCTGTGAACTTTAGTTCTATAGAAATAAGAGTGAATTTTGCTAGTGTTGTTGGTCGTTGGGTTGTATAAGTTAATTAGTTTTCTTGTGGCTAGGAAGCCGGAAGGTGGGTTTGTTTGTAGATTATTGTACTTACGGTTTTTAATGACTAACTGTCAGTTTGGTAAGTCTAGATAAGAATTTAAGTACTTATTTTTTATTGGTTAAGATTTCTTCATTTTGTTTTTGGGTTATCATCGTCAGCCCGTATAACGTCCACTGCTGAACAAAGGCCTTCTTCCGAGGGAGGTTGTTTGCCATAGTCACGACGCTTGGCAGGCGGGTTGGTGGCCGCAGTATTATGTTGTAATACATAGGGAAGAGCTGCTGCCCGTTCCTTGATATGCGATTATTATAGATGATGTTATAACACATTCCAATTATTTTCAATTCTATTATATGTAGAGGTAGAATATAATTGGAAGCGGCCGTAGCTTAATGGCTAAAGGCGTCGGACTTGTGATCTTGTGGTCGCCGGTTCAATCCCCACGCACTGCACTACCGACTTGAGCCCACTCGTAACACAAACATTTTAGCTCAGCACGAGGGGTTAACAAGAACACTAGTCGACTGCAAAACTCTGCTAGTAATAATCTTAAAAAAAAAAATATATTAGATATAAAAATATAAAATATGCCAAAATAAAAAATACATATTTTTTATAATTTTAATACCTATCTTTACTCGTCAATTTAATTTAGTTTTTTGCATAAATATATTTAAATATTATTGATTGATTACAGCTTACATTATAAAAGCATATAGAGCCATCAAATAACTCATAATTTTTTTCACATTCATCGATACAAAGCCAATTTTTATATAAAAAAATCGTATTCAAAACTTTTTCCTTACATACAAAAGTTTAATTACACAGGATATTCACGTTACTATCATTGTCATCGGAAATGACTTCACCCCATAATTGAGCACGTGCTATGAGCAAAAAAAAAAGAAACGTTAGAACATGTGGCTTAAACATTTAAATAGATATTACTGCCACGGGATCCTTGACTATTGTGTATACATTAGTCTCACTATTAAAGCCAGTATATAATTTTGATAAATAACTTTGATGTGTTATGTTTAGTAAAAGATAATAATTATGAACGTAATTTCTATTAATGGCCGTCGATATTGCTAATATTAATTTTTAATGTGAAAGTAGCGACCTTCTCGTCTTTCTACTATGGTGCTACCATAATAACATTTCCGGAAAAAAATATCTAAATAACTAGCTGACCCGACAGACGTTGTACTGTCTTAGCTAAAACTATAAATTGAATTGAACTTTTAATATAAGGCGTGATAGCAATGAACTAACCGTGATGTGCACTAAGAGTAGCACGCATTCTGTCAATGTTATGTCAAACGCCATAATATTACAATAAATAAGATTAAAAAATTACTCTATTCATGATCGATGATATGCCAATTATGTCACGATAAGATGGTTTACCCACTTCAACCCAGGGTTTCCACATTTTCTCACCGTTTAAACCTTTCTGGACCACGGCAAACATTTTAAAACCAAAATCAGCTAAATTGGCCCAGCCGTTCTCGAGCTTTAGCGAGACTAACGAACAGCAATTGATTTTTATATATCTATATAATAAAAAAAAAGAATCAACTAATTTCTTTTGAAAAAAAAAAGGTTGTAGATGATTTTTGGATGTGTATAGGTAGATAGCTCGCTTTTATGTCAAGTGAAGTATCCGACAATCTCTGTAGCGTAGCGGTATTTGGCTCACTTTAAATCTCGGAGGTCGTGGGTTCGATCCCCACGCCGGACAAGAAATCTTTGTGTAAATTCTAAGATTTCTGTCTGGTTGGTTGAGGGACTACCCTCCGTGCCTCGGAAAGCACGTTAAGCCGTTGGTCCCGATTATTATAACAGCATCTATAATAATCGTATATCAAGGAACGGCAAGCAGCGTTTCCTTTTATTGTACAATATAATACTGCGGTCACCAATCCGCCTGCCAAGCGTGGTGACTATGGCAAATACCCTCCCTCGGAGGACCATGTTCAGCAGTGGACATTATACGGGCTGATGATGATGATGATGAAGTATCAGAAGCCTTAATACTTCACTGGGCATAAAAGGAAGGAAAACTCCAGCCCTATTAAATGGTTTAAAAACTGCAAACTTAGCAACCTGCGCAAGAGACTGTCCCCTGTGGGACTGCGACTTCGGTTGAGGGCTGTCGCTGGTGTGTTTGAGGAATGGGTAATGATTTTAGGTTTTACGAGTAATTTTGTGGAATTGTCGGTCTACTTAGATCGCGGACCTCTCGAACTTGGGGTCTACGAGGGCATCGGAAGCCTAAAAGCGGCGGCAGCTACTCAGTATGGTAGGGGTGACACTGTGCCCAACAAAAACTATATTTAGGTAACTGATCGCCGCCTCTAACTGTAACGAAATAAGGTTGATAATTGCTTCAATTAATATATTTATTTAATTTTTATTCTCAAGAATCTTACAGTAAATAAACAGTTGTAAATAAAATAGTAAAAACAGTTGTTTCAAGATTTCGAAGAAAGTTACCTTTTTGTATGATAATATGTTACGGCTAATAGCCGAAGTGCGGCTACACCTAGTTTTAGCCGGCTACAACTAGGTGCAGTCGGCCACATGCGTTTATAAGTCCCTGTTCGACTCCATTGGTTTAGGTTTAGGTTATTTTTTTTTTAACCACCCCAACACCTTTTTGTCCCTTGCATAGGTATTGTTTAATTTAGAGTTAACTTAGAGGAACTTATAGGAACTTATTAAGGTTGACCTAAGTTTAACCGCAAGTTGTCGGCTGCACCTAGTTGTAGCCGGCTAAACCTAGGTGTAGCCGCACTTCGGCTATTAGCCGTAACATATATAAATCCTAATTATCACTTACAGTGTGTTAACCCGAGCATCGAACCTATTGACCACTGATGACATTTAGCGCCGCAAAAAAATCACACGTAGCACGTGGCGGCCCAGCTGCTTGTTAGGGCTGCCGCTTACAGAAATAGTGGATTAAATTATATTCAATGTGCAACAAATTTTTACAATAATGTTTCGAGGCAATGCTAATTTAAGTTATGAAATAAAATCAAAAGAAGTTGATTAATTATTAAAAAAAAAAAACAAAAACCTGTGCCTTATTAACGTTTAAATACAGGCTATAATTTCAATAAAAGACAGGTATTTTAGGATTTAAATTTATTCAAAAATATAATGAAACAAAAAGCAGTTTACAAAAATTGTAAAATCATAATTTCAAATCGGACCAGTAAGCAGTTCATGAGATAAGCGCGTTCAAGCAAACAAACAAACTCTTCAGTTTCGAAATATTAGTATTGTACTATTATGCTTTATTTATTATTGTCGCTTTTTTCTAATTTATTTAAATGGATAACAGTAATCTTATTATGAACATCATATGATAACTGTTATTATTTATCATTTTACTTTCTTAAAATGTGTCAACCCTAGTAAATGGAACCTTTCGTGATGTTTACTGCGAGTATTAATGCAAGGGTTGTTCTACTCAACTATAAAAGGTTCTACTTACACACTAATAAAATAATTATTCTTGTTCATCATAAGTTGTAATTTTTACATTTGTAAGTACTAATGTAACATGAGGCTTAAACATAGTCTGTATTTAAGAAAAAAAAAAGATAAATAAGACAGATAGAGAATGAAGAAGAAATGGTAAGAGAAGGTAGAAAACAAATATATATTTTGGAATACTTCTACTACCGATTTTCTAATATACTTAAGATTATTAGCCGAGCTTTTGCATACTTTAAGTATTCTTGTTAACCCCTCGTGCTAAGCTAAAATGCTTGTGTTACGAGTGGGTTCACGTCGGTAGTGCAATGGGTGGGGAGGGGATCTCACCGGCGACTACATGTTCGCAAGTCTGACGCCCCTAAGCATTGGGCTACGGCGTCTTCAAGAATTTTTTTTTACGGACGGGCATATCGCAGGCTTAGAAATATAGTGACCTATTTGAAAATACCAAATTTTAAGTAAATGGCGAAAAAGAATTGTCAAATTCATTAATTTTGTAAAAATAAAATTAAATATTCGGTGGTTTTAAAAATATGTGTATTTTATTCGTTTTTAATTTCAACCTTTTTAATATGGGTCGATGCAAACGGTGAATTTAGGTCGTAATATGAATTAAAATCACACATACGAAATTTTGAATTAGGTCACTATATTTCTAAGGGTGCGATATATATAGTTAACCCTGCGGCTTTTGCTAATTCACCGGTTATAAAGGCGAGCAGAGCTCCAGCCTAGATAAATAGGCGCCTTCAAAGTTTAGGAAATTATACAACGGGTCACTTTTTCCGGGGGGAAATACATTGAGCATCCCCAACGCTGCAGCAGCAGGGTCTGTAGGTCTCCGCTACCCTCACATAATTCTTTCAAACTCGCCTCGGGATCTCGCATCCAGTGCACTCCGGCTACTTTTTCAGATTATCCGTCCATCTTGCCGAGGGACTACGTTTGCGCAAACGCGGTGTAGAGAGTACCTCTCTAGGACGCCTCTGCCCTAACAGCTGTCAGTAATTTTGTAGACATGGCCCATTGCCACTTCAACTTGTTTATACAGCTAAGTCGGTAACTTTGGTTCTGTGTTGAATAATCTCATTGCGAAGTTTATCTTTCAGAGCAACTCCAAGCATAACTCGATCCATAGCTCGTTGAGCGACTTTGTTTTTTTTTTAAAGATTACTAGCAGAGTTTTGCTGTCTACTACTACTACTACTAGTATTCTTGCTAACCCCCCGTGCTTAGCTAAAATTAGTCATTGGGTTGCGGCCAAGTGCAGCAGCAAGTGAAGTTGAATTTGTGGACTAACGCAAGTGTGCATGTATCAGCACCGTAGGTCATAACAGGTAGAACGCTGGTGTTCTGGCATTGCATGATGAATTAATTTTCAAAAAATGTTCCATCATTATAAATTAAGTTAAAAATGTAATGTTTATGATGAATTAATATTCAAAAAGTGTTAAATTACGGTAAATTATTCCCCCGTCACATTAGGGCTGTCACATTTAAATTTAAAAAGCAACAGGTGGTGAATTTATGTGGGAATTGAAGCTAATTTGCATATGTACTTGTTTGTTAGTTTAGTTGTAGTTTGTAGTTGAGTAGATAATCGCATACTAGTCGCTAGCTTCACCTACATATAATAGGACTTCTTCTTCTCTCTTCTTTTAGGCCTTTTTTTCGGACGGACATATGTAGTTAGCCACGATACTTTTGCTACTTCACCGGGCATAAAGGCGAGCAGAGCTCCAGCCTAGATAAATGGTTTAAACACTACAAACTAAGCAAGCGGCGCAAGAGGCGTTCCCTGTGGGACTTCGACGTCGGCTCAGGGCGGTCGCTGGCGATGAGATTGAGGAATTATGACTTTTTATATTTTAGGGGGTTTTTTGCAACTGTCGCTCTACTTTACAGTTCGCGGGCCTCTCGGACTGCGGGTCTACGAGGTTCCGTTTAAGGCCACGGCGGTTAAATTCTAAAGAGATTGGCCGTCTGTGCAGGACATACTAAAGTGCACAAGTGTATGCACAAACATAGGTGCACTATTTTCTCCTTTACCCTCAAAATCCAATGTTTACTGAACTAGCAAAAGCCTCGTGGCTAACTACATTTATCTATCCGAAATAAAAGCATGGCTGTTCCTAAATGATCATACTTCACGTGCTTACCAAAGCATGGATAAAACCTACTAACATCTTGAGTTCAGACTGGTATTTAGATTTCTTTTGAAAAAAAAAGTTGTCACACCATTTTTTTCTTACCCAGGATTCGAATCTGGGTCTTCAATAGTTATAGACGAACATAGAAAATGTCTAGTTAAATATTTTCTGGCTCATCTAGGATTCAAACCTGGGACCTTTTTAGTAACAGTAGAACATAACTATACCTATACCTTCCGTTAGAGCAGATAGAACGATTCCAAATTTAAAAACATCTAACTTAATATAGCCACGCTTAAAGCTATTCAACTACTCAAAGAAAAAGCGCGGGAATCGAGCCTAAAACCTGATAAATCACGAGACAACGTCTCGCGCGCGCCGTTACGTCAGGTGCGCGGGCGCAGGTGTAAATGACCTTAGGGTAGTCGCCCCCGTTGTTTTAAACCCCGATGGTTGCAACGACCGTTTTGTATAAGATACGTAAGGGAAGATGGTATTCGTACGATTAAAGATACATAATAATAGATTTCAAATAAAATTAGTGAAATAAATTATCGTTATATTTTAATTAATTAATCACACATATCTAGATATGATAGCGACAAATATGATGAAAAAAAAATTTTTGGTTTCTATTTTTGCTGTGTGTGTGGTCACCAACCCGGTTGCTAAGCGTGGTGACTACGGAAAATGTCTGATTGCTGAATTGAAGCTGAAGAGTTCGCTTTTTATATTTTTTTATAAATGCAACTAAAACTGGCTAATTTAAAATAAAACTAACTTATAATATACTACAAATCTAAATCTATTCCACTTGTTTGTTTGCTCCTTCAAATCGGACTTGGAGTTCTTGAGATTAGCGCGTTCAGCTAATCTCAAGAGGTCTCAGAAGGCTATATAATAATATCATCACGCTAAGACTAATGGGAGTACACGCGGACAAAGTCGCAGGCAGAAGCTAATTAAATTTAAAGTTGAATTAACTTAACACTATCAACATAAGTACTTGTCAAAGAATTTATTTTTAAAATTGATACACCATTATTTACCCTGATAGTACAAGACAAACAAACAAACGAACAAAAAGTCTTATGCTTATTAGCTTAAGGAAATCTATACATAAAAGGAAAAAGGAAAAATTGATAGGTATTTATTTTTTCATCGCAACTAATTATCCAATCAGCAATTATTGTTTTTGCACCATTGTCTTCAAGTAATTGGGGTCAACGCACTTATCATGGTGACCATAAGGATTCATAGGATAATTGTAGCTTATTGATTTCTATACATGTAGATGGATGGAGAGGGAGAGGAAGGCCAAAGAAAATATGGATGGATTGTGTGAAGAGTGATATGAAAGAAAAAGGAGTTAGTGATAGTGTGACGGGTGACAGGACATAATAAGGGTAGGAAGAAGAAGAAGATTGATTTCTATAGAGTTACGTGTTAGAATCAAGTTTTGTTATAGACGCTACGGCTGGCAAGTGGATTGGTGACCGCATTATGGTTTTAAGTACGAAGGTAAACGTTGGTTATACTATTGTTAGAAATGATATTACGAGATCTGGGAACCATGTTTAAAATGTTCTCACATACATCAGACCCAGAATAGGAGCTTTGAATTTCCATTTGAAAATATCTTTGGATTCAAGACTGTCTGCAGCTTTGAATTTCCATTTGAAAATATTTTTGGATTCAAGACTGTCTGCTTTCAAATTCCATTTGAAAATATCTTTGGATTCAAGACTGTCGGCAGCTTTGAATTTCCATTTGCAAATATCTTTGTATTCAAGACTGTCTGCAGCTTTGAATTTCCATTTGAAAATATTTTTGGATTCAAGACTGTCTGCTTTCAAATTCCATTTGAAAATATCTTTGGATTCAAGACTGTCTGCAGCTTTGAATTTCCATTTGAAAATATCTTTGTATTCAAGACTGTCTGCAGCTTTGAATTTCCATTTGAAAATATCTTTGTATTCAAGACTGTCTGCAGCTTTGAATTTTCATTTGAAAATATCTTTGGATTCAAGACTGTCTGCAGCTTTGAATTTCCATTTGAAAATATCTTTGGATTCAAGACTGTCTGCAGCTTTGAATTTCCATTTGAAAATATCTTTGTATTCAAGACTGTCTGCAGCTTTGAATTTTCATTTGAAAATATCTTTGGATTCAAGACTGTCTGCAGCTTTGAATTTCCATTTGAAAATATCTTTGGATTCAAGACTGTCTGCAGCTTTGAATTTCCATTTGAAAATATCTTTGTATTCAAGACTGTCTGCAGCTTTGAATTTTCATTTGAAAATATCTTTGGATTCAAGACTGTCTGCAGCTTTGAATTTCCATTTGAAAATATCTTTGGATTCAAGACTGTCTGCAGCTTTGAATTTCCATTTGAAAATATCTTTGGATTCAAGACTGTCTGCAGCTTTGAATTTCCATTTGAAAATATCTTTGTATTCAAGACTGTCTGCAGCTTTGAATTTTCATTTGAAAATATCTTTGGATTCAAGACTGTCTGCAGCTTTGAATTTCCATTTGAAAATATCTTTGGATTCAAGACTGTCTGCAGCTTTGAATTTCCATTTGAAGATATCTTTGGATCGTCTGACTCTCTGTCGGCTTTTCTCGTCAAAAGTACTGAACCGATTAAAATAAAATTTGGTACATAAATACTAATAAGTAGTGTAGAACCTAAGAAAGGAGATATGCTATGCTTTTTAAAGTGAAAAAAGGGTTGTAGGGAACTGAAAAGGGGGATGAAGATGGGCCGGATGGCTTATCGTACTCGTCCCCCGCCAACGGCGGATCGAAGAAGTGTCCGGGGGGGGGGGGTTTTAGTGGTGTAGGGGGGTTTTAGTGGTGTAGGGTCTTCTTCTCGTGGTATGACTTAGCATACCACGCTATGGAGAGGGCGAGTCCTACATATCCCACAGCCAGCGCGCGAATACGCTGCAGCGGCTGCGGTGGGAAAGCGTAAATGCATTAGCCCCCGGAAAAAAAAAGTGGGATGCAGATTGTATGGAAGTCTCGTCATTTTTTAAGCTACAAGCTTGAAAGTTTTTTTGAAACTGTTGATTAGATATAAATATCTTTTCTTATATTATAAGTGCGAATTAGCCAAAATAATTACACGCTCACTATACCACGCGGGCACATCTAGTGCTAAATAAAAGCGTGCTAAACAAAAGCAAATGTGTCAGTTTAAAGACATGCTCGTTTTAACCGTGTCACACCGTAGGTAGATAGAGAACTCGTAGAAAGCTAGGATAGGGTTCGGTCGTCCTCGCAAGGCGAGGCTCGCGACGCGTTCTATGTGTCAAACCGTAGGTAGATAGAGAAAGACTCGTAGGAAGCTAGGATAGGGTCCGGTAGTCCTCGCAAGGCGAGGCTCGCGACGCGTTCTATGTGTCACACCGTAGGTAGATAGAGAACTCGTAGAAAGCTAGGATAGGGTCCGGTCGTCCTCGCAAGGCGAGGCTCGCGACGCGTTCTATGTGTCACACCGTAGGTAGATAGAGAACTCGTAGGAAGCTAGGATAGGGTCCGGTCGTCCTCGCAAGGCGAGGCTCGCGACGCGTTCTATGTGTCAAACCGTAGGTAGATAGAGAAAGACTCGTAGGAAGCTAGGATAGGGTCCGGTAGTCCTCGCAAGGCGAGGCTCGCGACGCGTTCTATGTGTCACACCGTAGGTAGATAGAGAACTCGTAGAAAGCTAGGATAGGGTCCGGTCGTCCTCGCAAGGCGAGGCTCGCGACGCGTTCTATGTGTCACACCGTAGGTAGATAGAGAACTCGTAGGAAGCTAGGATAGGGTCCGGTCGTCCTCGCAAGGCGAGGCTCGCGACGCGTTCTATGTGTCAAACCGTAGGTAGATAGAGAAAGACTCGTAGGAAGCTAGGATAGGGTCCGGTCGTCCTCGCAAGGCGAGGCTCGCGACGCGTTCTATGTGTCACACCGTAGGTAGATAGAGAACTCGTAGAAAGCTAGGATAGGGTCCGGTCGTCCTCGCAAGGCGAGGCTCGCGACGCGTTCTATGTGTCACACCGTAGGTAGATAGAGAAAGACTCGTAGGAAGCTAGGATAGGGTCCGGTCGTCCTCGCAAGGCGAGGCTCGCGACGCGTTCTATGCTTCAGACCCGATCCCAGCCCGCGTTGGTTGATTGTCGCAACTCGCATGCCATAACAACATTGGTAAATTTTATTTAATAACATTATTGTTGAAATGTAAACTTATGTATTAGTCAAGATTGTTTTTTCTTTTTATTATCATTGTATTTGACTTATAATAAGTACGATCGATTCGTCTACATTATCAATAAACGTTTTCATTTAATTAAACATACCATTTTATGAGCAAGTGTGACTGTACCTTAAAGTTTTCGAACCCAACTGTTATTTATCTAACCGGGACATCAAACGGCGGACCGACATTCTAACATGCCCTCACACCCCTACACTTAGCATGCGCTAAATTAATAGGTATGTGATACTTGAACTCCAGGAGTTCCCCTCGCTTCCTTCATTATGCTAAATTATATAACTGACATTTGTTACCCCATTGTTGAGATAGCGATGGGTTTCTTAAGCATTTGCCTGTTGTCGTTATTAATATCGAGCAAAAAAAGGCAAAAAACACATATACCTATTGTATGGTAGTCCCTCTGAAGTATTTATTTTTATTTGAATAAAATACAGAATAATAAAACTTAAAGTAGCTAATTTAAAATAAAACAGTTAGTTTTATTTTAAATTAGCTACTTTTAGTTTTACAAAATAGATTTTTTTTTAAAGTGAATCATTAAGTATTTTTTTAATATACATTGAATTTTTTTTTGTTTTTAATATCCTATGAATATTTTTCAATGCCTGTTGCACTTAATAATATCGAGCAAAAAACGGCAAAAAATATTTTTTTGTATAGTCCAACTTCAATATTTAAATTTGATTTTATAATTTTAACGTAAATGTATATATCTAAATATATTGTGAATATTTTAAGCGGCAGGGGGAGCCCCACTTAAGTATTTTTAAATTATAATTTTACTTATTATTTTTAAAGAAACAACTTAATATCCTGTGAATATTTTTGGAACGTCTGCCTGTTGGCGTTATTAATATCGAACAAAATCCGGCAAAAAAATCACTGTTGTTGTTTGGGAGCCTCCTTTAAATAAATCATTTTATTTTGCTATTAGCCTTTTTACATAGGCTATCTATCACTGAAAGAATGTTCCAAATCGGACCAGTAGTTTCTAAGATATATACACTTTAGCTTTATTAGTAGAGACAATAAAAAAAAAGTTGACCGTACAATTTGAGCTTCTCCACAAATTCTCCCACATTAAAAGAATGCAGTAAAAGCATTTTTCCTTTCAAACTCACATAACTTAGATAAGAATATTACGTACATTATGTACCTAACCTAGACATTGAACGTGGGAACTGCCGTGTGAAATGGCACTACATTGTTGAATTCTAGGTTAGATTTGTGTGTTAAGAGAATATTGGTTGAAAGGGAAGTTGGTGTTGGAGAAAAAAGCTAAAGGAAATGGACATACTTGCATCACGCTATTAACGTCAAGAGGATAGGTAGAGGTGGTACACTCAGTTGAGTAGCAAGCCAAAGACTGGTTCCGTATCAAAACTCATTACAGAGGCCTATAACGTCCACTGCTGAACATGGGCCTCGTCTCGAAGTAAGATTTTTGCAACAGTCCCCACGCTTTACAGGCTGATTGATGATCGCAGCAATATTTTTTGTAATCTTGAGTTGATAGACGCTGCTCTCAATCCATTAGGTGATGTCCCTTGGTCGATTCTTACGACACTATGGGCATACATGGGGTTGTCAATTTAAGCCGGAAACCTCACGGCATCTACACTACATAGTAAAAACAAAACGAACCTTCCGATGCCCTCGTAGACCCGAATTCCGAGAGGCCCGCTATTTGTAAAGTAGAGCGACAGTTGCACAAAACTCCCCTAAAATACTAAAAGTCATAATCCCTCAATCTCATCGCCACCGACCGCCCTGAGGCGAGGCACAGATTAATAAATAGTTACTACGCCGATGTCCAAGCCCCACAGGGGGCGCCTTCTTGCACAGGCTGCTCAGTTCAGGACATGGCAACTCTGAGAAGAACTAGCAAGAAACTCAGAGGAATCCTTTTATAAATGATACATTTCTCATTACTCAAATTTGATGTATAATATGTTTTATATACCTATAGTGAAGTTGCCATTAGGTTTATTAAACCTAATAGCATCTTCACTACACTACAGTTTAAAACAAAGTCGCTTCACGCCGTCTGTCTGCCCTATGTATGCTTAGATCTTTATAACTACACAACGGATTTTGATGTAGTTTTTTCAAATAGATAAACTGATTCAAGAGGATGGTTTATATATAGGGTGACTGGTAATTAGTGACCGATACCTAAACACATGATTTTGCTCATGATAACAAACAACTTTTACTATAGCACCAACCCTGAAATCGCGAAAAAAAAATCAGCTGTTCCATACATTCATGTTCACATAACTCGTCAACATGGTAGGGAGCATCTGATTTTTTTTTTCGCGATTTCAGTTTTGGTGCCATAGTAAAAGTTGTTTGTTATCATGAGCACAATCATGTGTTTAGGTATCGGTCACTAATTACCAGTCACCCTATATATAAAACATCAGCAATGCATCCGGACGAAGCCGGGGCGGGTCGCTAGTTTCCCATAAGCCACCTTAATCATAACATTCCCATAACTACTTAATTAAATTATCATAAATGTAACTATTATTAAATCAAACGCGAGCAAATCCCGGAAACACTGTACCGTCAAATTTAAATACCGACACGGGAATGAACCTGCGACCCTACACAGTCAAATGTCAATTATTTGACGCACGCAATGAGTATAGGAATTCGAGGGTGTACTTGTTAATATGATAAAATAAAAGGGTGTTTTTAAATAGGGGAAATAACCGATTAGCGATGATTTTATAATTGGGGACAATACCATTTGTTACGTGAGTGAGTATCGAGTGAGAAATGTTGGTAAATTATGACGAGTGATATTAGTTGGAGTGTAATAAAAGTCGTAGGTTATGAATCTAAATGTATGTATATTTGTTTGTTTACTTGAACGCGCTTACATCAGGAAATACTGGTCCGATTTCAAAATTTAAAAGCTTAGTAATTCAGGCATCATATTTATGTTATAAAAGTAACTTTTATACATGAAACTAGCTTTTTAAATAAATAAAAAGAAGAAAGTTCGTGAGATTTTCGCGTTTAAGCAATCAAAAAAATTGTTGAGCTTTACATAGAAAACACGACTGTTATAATGTCTATTAAATAATAGTTTACTATAAAAAAGTATTTTTTTATATTACCGTATTGATTTTATTTTGCAATTCATGTTTTTTAAATTTTTAACAAGCATCATCATCATCATCGTCAGCCCGTATAGTGTCCACTGCTGAAATAGGCCTCTTCCCGAGGGAGGGTATTTGCCATAGTGACCTCGCTTGGCAGGCGGGTTGGTGACCGCAGTATTATGTTGTACCACACAAGGAAACGCTGCTGCCCGTTCCTTGATATACGATTATTATAGATGATGATATAACGGTCAGTACAAACGCCTTAATGTGCTTTCCGAGGCACGGAGGGTAGTCCCTCAATCAACTAAACCCGGAAATAAATCTTAGAATTTACACAAAGATTTCATGTCAGGAGCGGGGATCAAACCCACGACCAAGCACCCAACAAGCATCCAACAAGCAGTGAGGTTATTTTTAATGTGGCCGTTTTGTTTGTTTTAATACTATTAACTCACTGTTACAGGACGTTCAATATTTAAAACTTTTCATCGTTAATCGAGTTACATTGGTAGTGGTACTCCAGAGGGTAAAGCAATAACGTCAAGTTATCATCGACCTGCGCTTGCGCAGGGGTTCGAACGCCAATCTACCGGAAAATTGCTACAGTTTACAAAATTACTCATTTTTATATTATTTTTCTGACATTTTTCGAACCTGCTATAGTTAACGATATGGTTCAGTGATAATTGACTTGCGAAAACTATCATAATGTTGGTAATTTTTTCATCTATTTGTTTTCTTGATAATTTTATTTAAATTACTCATGGTATGGAGAAAATTCAGTTTTTTTTTTTATTTTATTAACTTTTTTTACAACATCTTGTTTATTTTTAGGATTTCGTAGGTACCCGGAAAGGTAAAAATTGGACCCTATTACTGAGATTTCGCTGTCTGTCTCTCTGTCACCAGGCTGTGTATCTCAAGACCCGCGATAGCTAGACAGGTTAAATTTTGACTTAGCTTATTATTATTATTAAGAGCCTTCGTTGTGCCACTGCAGCGTTATCATTAACGTAACTTACTAATGATAAAAAAAAACACAATTCAATGCAAAAAACAAACGAATAATAAAATCTTTGTAATACTACTAGCTTCCCGCGAGCGTTTTCATCCGCGTAACTCCCGTTTCCGTGGGAACTTCATAATTAAATATAGCCTATGCCACTCAGGTTGAATGTAGCTTTCCAATGGAGAAAAAAGTTTTGAAATCGGTACAGTAGTTTTTGAGTTTATTCATTACAAACATACACACAAGCACACAGAAATACAAATCTTTCCTCTTTATAATATAAGTAAATATATACCTAATTTAAGTATAGATATACTATTATGTAACATAGGTTTACACATTGTGAAACGCATTCATTTTTAATTTTTATGTCCACGTTTATGAGAAAAGTTTACTATACTTATACACATAGACATATTTACAGGCACTCTTTTACCATTTAAATCTATTACCGAAATAACTTACTACATTAATACGTTACTCGGAAATGAAACACGTGTTTTTCAAACGATTCGAATATAATTTTCCTCGTTTGTTTGAACAAAAGAGTTTCAGAAATGATTTTAGGATGGGACGATAGCGCCGTCCTTGGCTTTGTGTTCGAACGAGTTTATTCGCTTTAGTAGTCAGTAGGAGTGCCATGAATTATTTATATTGTGGGAAATTTTGAAAAAATCTCTATTGAAAAGTTAAATAAGTATTTAGCTAGTTGACTTTTTTTTTAATTATTTAAAAAAAAATCAGCTGTTCCATACATTTATGTTCACTTAACTCGACAAAATGTATGGAATATCTGATTTTTTTTTCGTGATTTCATGGTTGGTCCCATAGTAAAAGTTGTTTATAACCATCAGTACTTTCACTCCCTGAAAGGTTGATGGTGTTTTAAAAATAACACTGTATAGTTAAGAATAGTTTTACTAGATCAAAAATATGGCATTTATTTGAAATCTAGAAAGCACTTAAATAAATATTTTAAAATTGGCTTGACTTTTAGAGATAAAAACGATGTCAGCCATGTTGGTTTATATACATTATCTGTGTTCGAGATCGATGACGTCATGACTCCGAAAGTGTAAAGTATCGCGTTCATGTTTTTTAACGTCAAGCGTAACCTCAAGAGGACGTCCCTTGTGGGACTTGGACCTCGGCTCAGGGCGGTCGCTGGCGATGAGATTGGGGGATTTTGACTTGTTGTACTACGTTATACATTCGCTATATGTATTTAGTGAAATTTCCTCGGGAGCTGAAGCTACGCAGGTGTAAAATTGCGGTGTATCTATAAAGAGTGTCTAACGTTTAACTCGCCCTCCCGAGCCTTAGTTTGCTAAGAACCTTCCGATGCCCTCGTAGACCCGAAGTCCGAGAGGCCCGCGAACTGTAAAGTAGAGCGGCAGTTGCACAAAACTCCCCTAAAGAAACTAAAAGCCATAATCCCTCAATTTCCCCGTCAGCGACCGCCCTGATCCGATGTCCAAGTCCCACAGGGGACGTCCCTCTTGCGCAGGTTTCTTAGTTTGTAGTGTTTAAACCATTTATCTAGGCTGGAGCTCTGCTCGCCTTTATGCCCGGTGAAGTAGCAAAAGCCTCAGGGCTAACTAAATTATGTCCGTCAGAAAAAAAAAATCTACCGCTTTACACTTAAACGTGGCTACCTCCGTCATAATTAAATATGCCTTTGTCTAACTCTGTCTAACAATAATTCGTCGGTTCAATGTCAACGTTTTTTGTATATCATTAATACCGCCATTTTGTGATGACGTAGCCGACGACGTAGGGAATATTGTGTATGTTTATGCCTCATGTAGGTTTGAAATATTGATGTAATGTACATGGTTTTATGTAATTAAAACGTAAAAGTGATTAAAATACAGTTTTAATGGATACGAGTATCGTTTTATTAATATTTGACGTGTTAAGGTCTCGTTATTCATATATTTGCTTATTTGCTTCCCGGTTTAACCTGCGTGCCTTCCGTTTACGTGTAAACTTCATAAAAAAATATAGCCTATAGCCTTACTCGATTAATGGGCTATCTAACAATAAAATATTTTTTTGAATCGGATAAGTATCAGCGTAAAAACAAACAAACTCTTTAGCTTTAGGTATCATCATCAACTTCCACTGCTGAACATGGGCCTCCTCCCGGGGAGGGTGTTTGCCATAGTCACCACGCTTGGCAGGCGGGTTTTGGTGACCGCAGTATTATGTTGTACCCACATAAGGAAAGGTTGCTGCCCGTTCCTTGATATACGATTATTATTGATGATGTTATAACAATCGGGACCAACGGCTTATCGTGCTTTCCGAGGCACGTCCGAACAAATCTTAGAATTTACCCAAATATTTTCTGTCCGGCGTGGGCATCGAACCCACTAGCTTAAGCTTTACGTATAGAGGTATAGATTTTTTTTTTTTTTATTGTATTCATAAATATAAAAATAACTCGCTTAATACTATCTTATTATAGAACATATTTTCTCACCAATAATCTTCATTGGTTTCAAATGTAATGTGATTATTGTCAAAGTGAATATTAAAAAGCTATCATAGCTACTTCAGTTAGCTCCTTAACTATGTGTTACTATGGTTATCTCTAGTAGTACTGTAGACCAGGCCTGATAAAGTAATGAAAATTAACATAGGTACTTGTTCTTATTCAGCACCTAAGGCAGAAAAACACAAAAAAAAAAACATTCGATCGTCGCCGTAAGAACATTTAAAATTTTTAATTAATTGATGAACGTTTTTTTTAAACTATGTTTCGATATTATCTACTAATATTGATTATACAATATTAATCCATATTTAATTAAATAACAATTCACAATTGGGAAACACAGCATTTTGTTTTTGCTTATCTTGGTAAACAAAGTCTGTCAGCAAATTAAATGGTTACTAAAGAAAATAACAAAAATATAAATAAATACTTTTATATTTATAATCATTAAACATCACCAGGTTAGAATTGGTAAAGAAAACCTTTTAAAAAAATAAGTAGGTACAACTTTTAACACTTTTCGATTTTATCAGTCCTTGCCTACACTACATCCTACAGGATAACATTATTATCATATAAAATGTCCAAAACCACTATAACATTAGACTACTGTTTTATAAAAAACCTAATGACGATTATAATCGTGAGAAACAACAACTTCACACCCGAGTATATAATAAGCTATAATTTTGTAAAAAACAATAAAATTTTGTAAAAAACACAGAAGACACAGTATCTTGTTATTGTTGATTTGTTTGTTGACATTGACAGTTGTTGTTGTTGACACATTGTAATATTCATAAATTTTATTTTTTTCATTACATGACACTGGCAGGAAACACTTGACACTTGGCAACAGCAAAATAAGTCGGCAGATTGCCAAATTAAAAAAAAAACAAATGTACTTTTGAACATGTATAAAAACTACCCATCACAAACACAAGTGTTTAAGGCTTAAACAAACAAAGCATCACTTAAGTAGGTAGCTATCACAATATACAGGGTTATTTGTAAAACACCGGTAACCTCTCAGGACTATATTACTAACATCATAAACAACAACTTACTAAATACATTTACCAAAAACAAACCTTCAACATTTCGTTGTCCTATCTAACACATTTCAACCCTGAATTTTGCTGTACCTACATACATTGCCGCGCACTGTCTGCTTTCTTTTGCTTCGCATAGACTTCGTAACATTTAGAGCGTTGAATTTAAATATTTTTATTTTTGTGTGTAAATCTGATGAATTAAAATATGATGAATTTTTAAAAGTCATAGAACAAAAGTTGTTGAATATGATGTTAGTAACGTAGTCCTGAGAGGTTACCGGTGTTTTACAAATAACCCTGTATAAATTACATGTTTTACGGATTTTTACAATTCGTTCATCTGTCTGTTAAATTTGCCTAAAATAAAAGGCCCTCAATTTCATCGACAGTGACCGCCCTGAGCCTAGGTCCAAGTCCCACAGGGGGGTTGCGCAGGTTGCTTAGTTTGTAGTTTTTAAACCATGTAAGGCGGGAGCCCTGTTCTCCTTTATGTCCGGTGACGTAGCAAAAGCCTCGAGGCTAACAACATATCTATCCGAAAAAATAGTATTACAGTTCTATTATTTGTTTTTAATGTAAAAAAAATATAAAATTAAAAAAATAGGCGTAATCAAATTTTTGTTTTAAATAAATTTCTTTATTAACATAATTACTATTTATTTTGGTAACTCCCTTCGTCATTTTTTGTTTACGAAACGAAATAAAAATACGTGTCCAATATCCTACTAATATTATAGGTAAATACGAAAGTTTGTATCTGTGGATGTGTGTATGTTTGTTGAGGTATTCCTCGAAGCGCTCCTAATGAGGCGCTCCTGTTTTATTCCTCGGAGCGCTCCTTTTAGTAACGCCTCCCGATAGTAATTAAAAATATTAAAATTGAAGAAAACCTTGAAGCACACCCACGTTTAAAAATAGGGAAGAGCATGAAGTAAACGTAATAAATTATATCGATGATTTAAAAAAACTCATTTATGCATCATCATTATCGAAGTTGCTTAACCAAAAGTTAAGCAACTTAGATGATGATGGTGGCTTCAAGGTATAAAATTTTAATATTTTAAATTACTATCGGGAGGCGCTACTAAAAGGAGCGCTCCGAGGAATAAAAAAGGAGCGCCTCACAAGGAGCGGCTCAAAATGGTAGCGCTTCGAGGAATACCTCACTCTTTCACGCAAAAACGTTGGCACGCGGATAGTTTATAAGCTGGATTAATATATATATGCTACAACATATCGCGCTCCGACCCACTAGAGCAGAGTGACGCGGGTAAAACCGCGGAGGCTAGTGTTTTGATAATCTAACTGACGCTATGACGGACCTAGTAGAATGTTTTAGTCGCCATCCCTATTTCTTAGCTCTACAAAAATGCTTGAATATCAAACTTGATTTTCAAACACAAACTTGACCGCCAGTTGACCTCGTGATGACGTCATTCAATGATTCATTAGGTAAAACATAAGCAAATAAATATACTTAGTACATGAGATAAGTATCGGCGGATATGTGTGAATGAATTGTGGGAAAAGATGGTGAGCGAGAGGTTGGGTGGGACGGACGCGTCTGAAGATATATCGTGAGGTGGAAGGTATAGAAGTTTATCCAAATCTATAAAAGGATACTTTTTATCTGTATATATAAAAGGCAAAAAGCTACGAACGCTGACATTTTGCACACTTTAATTTTGGTGCTCCGAAAATTTTGTGAATATACCTATATTTATATTGTTCTTTTATAGTGTATTCATCCGCGTGGAATAGTAGAGTGACGATAGGTATATGGGCTATCTAACTGAAAGATTTTCTATAATCGGACCAGTAGTTACTAAGATTAGGGCATTTTAGCAAACAAACAAACACTGCAGCTTTATAATAGTAAACTGACTTTCTGCATTACACATAATCTTCCTATTAAATCACTCTATCTAATAAAAAAACCGCATCTAAATCCGTTGCATAGTTATAAAGATCTAAGCATACATACGGCCAGACGGCGGGAAGCGACTTGGTTTTATACTATGTAGTGATACTTATATCTGGACATTAAACTAAATTTTTGTCTGTCACTAAAATGTTAATAAACAGCGGTGTTTTTAAAGAGCTAATTTAATGTTATCTATGCAAATTAGTTTGTAATGGTAAAGAACTTGACATTGAACATAGACTGTGTATTAATTACATTCAATTACAAATACCTACTTTTAAAATACATCATAGTGATCATCATCATCAGCCTGTTCTAGTCCACTGTTGGACATAGCTAGGCCTCCCCCATCGATATTCAGCGGGAACTATCGCTAGCGGCCTTTTTACGCATTCCCACCGCCGTTGCAGTGTATTTGCGCGCTGGCGGTGGAATATGTGGGACTCGCCATCTCCATAGCGTGGTATGCTTACTCATACCACGAGGAGAGGACCCTACACCACTAAAACCCACCGGACGGGGGCCGGGTACGCAAGAAGCAATCCGGCCTGCATCCACTGACTCCCTGCAACCTTTATGAGGTCGTCGGTCCATCGTTCAATCGTCGTATGCTGCGCTTGCCAGTCCGTGGTCTCCACTCGAGAACATTTCTGCTCCATCGGCCGTCATTTCTTCGAGCTGTGTCCTGCCCATTGCTACTTCAGCTTGCTAATCCGTTGAGCTATGTCAGTGACCTTCGTTATTCTGCGGATCTCTTCATTACTGATTCGGTCACGCAGGGAATAGCTGAGCATAGCTTTTTCCATAGCTCGCCATACGTCATAGTACCTAACAAAAATATTTTTGGTTAGTAAAGTGGTAAAATATATCAGATTTTGAGAACAAAGGAATAAGGAGTCTACTTGTGTTTGTGGATACACTTGTGCAGTGTAATAACTACGAGTAAGTATGTCGTGCACAGAAAATTAATCTTACGCTGGCCCCACATTAGACGTGAGTCTTTCACGAGCGTGTGAAGGATATAACACGACCGACCTCACCCCCGTCCAAAAAGGAAATATTTTTTTGTTTGATTTCTGTCACGTCAAATGCAAGCAGCATTTGACTTCAAAACTACTTGACCGATTCTGAATCAAAAATTCTTTCATTATAAGAAAGCTTCGTAATCCAGAAGTACCTTACATGGCTATATTTAATACAAAATTAATATAATTAAATTATTGAAAAAAAAAAATGCCGAAATTCCTATAACAAGCATAATTATATCTATGGATACTAATATTATAAAGCTGCAGCGTTTGTTTGTTTGAACGCTCTAATCTCAGGAACTACTGGTCCGATTTCAAAAAAATCTTTCAGTGTTGGATAGTCCATTTATCGAGGAAGATTAAAAGCTATTTTTTATTACGAAGTTCCCACGGGCACGGGAGCTACGCGGATGAAACCGCGCGCGGGAAGCTAGTCTTCAAAAAAATATCTACGCCACAAAAAAAAATATATTTAGAAGAAGGTAAATTAAAAATTTTGCAGGTTTTCTATCGAAACGTTAATCACTTTACTTATAACAACGTTTAAAACAATATATATTTTTATAGAGATCTATCTTTCGTTATATTTTGTCCAACAATACCGTGTGTGTGCCGCAGTATTGTCTTGTGCGGTGTTCCCACAGCCTTGTGGCTTGTAAGCGCATCGCTTTTTGTGAACACTGATACTTTATGTTTTATAAACTTATAACCTTAAGTTAACACCATATAGATAGATTGTAAAAACCTCCGCTACGCTATA
Organism: Nycteola revayana; assembly: GCA_947037095.2. Taxonomy (NCBI): domain Eukaryota; kingdom Metazoa; phylum Arthropoda; class Insecta; order Lepidoptera; family Nolidae; genus Nycteola; species Nycteola revayana. The sequence continues at coordinate 38,413,371 of OX344839.1, read as the reverse complement.
GCGGTATTTGGCTCGCTTTAAATCTCGGCGGTTGTGGGTTCGATCCCCACGCCGGATAGAAAATCTTTGTGCAAATTCTAAGATTTCTTTCCGGGTCTGGTTGGTTGAGGGACTATCTCCGTGCATCGGAAAGCACGTTAAGCCGTTGGTTCCGATTGTTGTAACATCATCTATAATAATCGTATATCAAGGAACGGGCAGCAGCGTTTCCTTGTATGGTACAACATAGTACTGCGGTCACCAACCCGATTGCCAAGCGAGGTGACTATGGCAGATACCCTCCTTCAGAAGGCCCATGTTCAGCAGTGGACGTTATACGGGCTGATGATGAGGTAGAAGTTAGGTTTTAATTTTTATTAATTGCTACTCTCGACGCGTTTAATAAGGATTTTATACTTACAATAAAAGTCAGTACCAGGTAAAGTATCTACCGTCAAAATAACCAGAACAAAGACAAACACAGATAAATAGACTTTCAGTATTTAATTTTTGGTAAAGTTCCATAAAATATCTACTTTTTTTAAATACAATTAAGTACTAGCAGAGTTTTGCCGTCTACTAGTATTCTTGTAAACCCCCCTGCTGAGCTGAAATGCTTGTGTTACGAGTGGGTTCACGTCGGTAGTGCAATGGGTGGGGATGGAACCGGCGATCACAAGTTCGACACCCTAGCCATTGGGCTACGGTTGCTTTTTGCATTATTTATTATAGAATTATTTCAACACTGTTATTTTTTCACTACAAAATAAGAAAGCTCCCATAATTATGAGAATAAATACTTGTGTCGCAGGGAACTTCATCATCATCATCATCATCATCAGCCCGTATAACGTCCACTGCTGAACATGGGCCTCCTCCCGAGGGACGCTAATTGCTATAGTCACCACGCTTGGCGGGTAGGTGACCGCAGTATTATGTTGTACCACACAAGGAAACTCTGCTGCCCGTTCCTTGATATACGATTATTATAGATGATGTTATAACAATTAGGACCAACGGCTTAAAGTGCTTTCCGAAGTACGGAAGGTAGTCCCTCAATCAACCCTACCCCGAAACTAATCTTAGAATTTACTCAAAAATATCTTGTCCAGCGTATCTCTGAGACTTACCGGTACGCCATAGAGGTTGTCCATTTCTTGCTTGACTTTTTAAACACATAAATACAAATCATTATGCTCAGGTTTTATTTAATGTTTTAAATTTAAACAAATACAGCTAAAATACAAGTGTAACAAAGGAAATCCTGAGTGAACCTGCAGTGAGAAAGGATCTACTATACGTACAGGAGTTTGGAAAGAGGAGTAGATGTGGACACGATAAAGAACATACAAGTTCCAGACTTTGTATCCGTCCGCCCGTCCGTCGTTATATACCTACTCATGGTCCACCTAAATAATGACAATTGTTCTAACCTAATATAGACATAATAAGCTATTGGACACAATAATAAACTAAGACGTTAAGACTAAAATATTATTAAAATAATAACTCAAATACTTGTTTAATTTGAAAATTTATAAAATATGATAATTATAGATAATAATACTGAATACTAAATTATTGTTTTGACTATTTGCAAGTGCCTGTAATAGGTTTACGTAAATAAAAATATTTTTTATTTATTTTAATTGGAAACATTGGGTATTCAAAGAAACCACTGATCCCAGATATCTTGGTTCACAGATAGCGATTTTTTGGCGAAGAAACTGCTAATCCTTACTAATATTATAAACGCAAAAGTTTGTAAGTATGGATGGATGCATGGATGTTTGTTACTCTTTCACGCCAAAACTACTAAACGGAATTGGCTGAAATTTTGTACTGGGATAGGTTATACGCTGGATTAACATATAGGTTACAAAACATCACGCTCCGACCCACTGGATCAGAGTAACGCGGGTAAAACCGCGGGGCATATAAAACTGAAGAGTTTGTTTGTTTGCTTGAACGCACTTATCGCAAGAACTGCTGGTCTCCTTTAAAAAAATCTTTTAATGTTAGATAGCCGATTTATCAAGGAAGACTATACTCTATATAAAAACGTGGCTAATGGGGGACTGGAATAACAAGACTATAATGACAAGAATTTTAGTGGAGTTTAGTGCATCTGTCGCTCTACTCCTCTCGCGAAGAGAAGCCCCTCCGTCTAGCTATAACGGGTTAAGCCAAAATGGCGTGGATTTTTTGTGCAACATTGTAATTCTATATATTCTAAAATGTTTATTAAAGTACAGTATAAAAAAAATCTCTATTCAGTTAAATAAAATCCACATACATTACATATAATACCGTATCCATTCCTTCCTACCATTGTTGGCCCACAAAACAATGCTCGGCCGGGGCACGAACCGGGCTTAAATAATACATAGATACACATTTTATTTGCAAAACGGAAGCCGACGTGATTTATCTGCGTGTGCGCATATTATAGTATACTGTGGTGGAAAATGTTTCAAATATATTACTGCGCTTTGGTTGGTTTTGTAGTGTAAGTTTTAGTGGTTGGGGGGTTCGATTTCCGAAATATACTTATTTGTCATGGGCCTGGTTTTTTGACGGAATATCCTCCGTGTCTCGGAAAACACATTAACCTGTTGATCCAGATGGTTAGAACATCATCTGTGACAATTGTATACCAGTTAACGGGTAGCAGCTTTTACCTGTGTTTAGGGTTTTCATAATACTGTGGTCACCAACCCGCTTACCAAGCGCGGTGATTTTTGAGAGAAGCCCATGTTCAGTAATGACCATTTTACGAGCTGGTGATGATGATGATGCATATAAAAGTGTAAGTGTATGTAGTGCCAAAGTTCTAGACAGACTTCTTTCACGGCCACATTTTTCCAGCTTCAAATACCTATATGTATGTATTATTTAACTCTAATTTAGTTTTCCTTTTATTTCCAGGTAAAAAGATGATACAACGGCAGAAAATTCGCAAGAAAACCCGGTGACATCAGCTGATGTTACCATGTGACCATCCAAAAATAACAGCTAACACTAAAATACTCCTAATAATTCTCCTAACTTAGATTTAGTTTATAACTTAGTGCCAACTAAAGTGAAAACTGAAAGAACTTTTGAGGTGACATCGAACTAAAAAGCAACGACTAACAAAATAGTGCCACAAAACTAAATACAACTGCCGTCTTTCAAATAAATAGTGCAATTCAAATTTGGAATACAATAAGAAAAAAAACTTTAGTGCATTTCTTAAATTCGAAACTCATTATCAACTATCAAACTTTCAAATTTGGAATCTTAACATTTAAAAAGTGCAAGTGCATTCAAAATTGGAACTCTTTAACAATCAAACTTTTCAAATTGTAACTTAAAACTTTTAAAAGGTGGAAGTGCTTCAAATTTGGAACTGACCAACTGTCAAAACTTATAAAATTGGAATTTTAACTTTTTAAAAGTGGAAGTGTATTCAAATTTGGAACTGTCAAAGTGATGTGTTAAGATGGATCTCCACGCGCCTCAGTTGGTGGTCCATTCGTATGAGCCTCATGCTCCTCTGCTGGAAGTCGAGGGCCTGGACCCTCACAGTCCTCAGCAGAAGGTGCTTATTCACGCGCCAACGTTGCAGGGCCAGGATCTTATGAACAATGATCATCGGAATGGAGGTAAGGATTTAATGTTTTTACCTTCTCTTTACAAGAAATATACATATTAGAAAACTAGCTACCCCGTGTGGTATAACCCACTTATCTCTCGTTTTATTAAAAACTTCACCACACATATATATATAGCTTTCTAAAGATGAAAGAATATTTCAAATGGTACCAGTAGTTTCTGAGATTCTAATAGACTATCATTATCGTATCTATAATATTTGTAGAGTTTGAGAATGTATTAACTTATATTAAATACTATAGACGAATATAAGCCGAGAGTCAAAATGAAAAAAGTTCTTTTTATGGAATCATAAGTTTTGAAGAATACACGGGTGGCTCACCGTTGTTCGCCGCCATACTAGAGATCATTTTAACTTAATAAAAATACCAGTACATTCAACCATACCATCAAAAAGCTTGATCCATATTTTGAAAAACACAACAGTTTTGTTGTATGAAAAGTAGCATAAGAATCCATGTATGATTCCGTGTCTGTTTAAAAATAGTAAGACGCAATTATTTGCTATATTTTATGCCTTGATACATGGTGCCCCTAATGTGCCCTTGCGGGGAAAAAAAGGCCTATGTTCAGCAGATGCTATACAATCAAATAATTTAATTAAACAAAATGATAATTCATATTTAAAATTTATTACCGTAAATATTTCTTGTCTTAACAAAGTCAATTTGATTTTGTTTACATATTTATATATTTTTTAATTAACAATACCCCAATAAAATGATGTCGAGAGCAGATGTGTCTCATCTGATGTAGAGTATGACTTCACAGATGAGCAGTACCACGCGCACAGCAGCAACCAGAGCGGTGATGGTGAGTCATTTTAATTTATACTTTATTTTCTTAATAATACAGTTGAAATCTCAATGGCGTTCAAACATGTACTTCATTCATTTTAGGTTTGAGACTGGATCTAAATTATAGCCGACCACTATTTTATTTTATACCTTATTTACTCAATAATACTGTCGAAATTCCTATGACGCACACACGTAGATTACATACCTAAGATATTTGAGACTGATACCTACTTGAATTAAAACCGACTATTATTTTTTTATTTAATACTTTATGAGTCTTGCAAGAGAGTTGAGATTCCAATAACGTTCATACTTGCATTTCACATCTTAAGATCCGTGACAGATTTTAAAATAAAAACTGATTTTTATTTTTTGATAAATTTTAATTTTCAGTTAACGTGACGTGCGATGACATTATTCATATTTATGTCCTCGCGTTGAGATTAAATGTAATTTATTTCTGGTTAAGTGAATTCTAAATACCAATAAACTGTATAATACCTGATGATAAGAACAGCTTATAAGTTTATTTTTACATCGTACAACCATGTAATAATCTTATGCAATTTGCACTAGTTAAAGTAGCCGTAGCCGTGGCTATTTCGATTGCCGGTTCGATCCCCACCGACCGTTCGATTGCACTACCGATGTGAACCCACAAGCATTGTAACTCAGTGCGAATGGTTAACAAGAATACTAGTTGAGTGCAAAAACTCTACTATTAATCTTAAAAAGAAATTAAAATAAAGTTAATGGCAGCCCTTGAGTTGTGGATTCAATTCCCGGTCTGGACAACTGTTTGTGTTAACGATAAAAAGTTGTACTAAGACTAAGTTCCATGAACTATACTATATGATCTTAATTATATTTTATAATAAGCGATCATCACATGCCATGGCAATATTGGTGGATTTTATTTAATAACATTATTGTTGAAATTTATTAGTTAAGATTGTTTTTTTTTTCTTTTTTGTTTTCATTATCATTATATTTGACTTATAATAAGTACGTCTACATTATCAATAAACGTTTTCATTTCATTTCATTTCATACCTAAGTTTGTAAGACACAAAAATAATCCCTAGTACGGAAGCTGTCTTAAAAGAGCAAAGAAAGTTCATTGAATTACAAGTGAAGGTTTTTAATATCTAACTAATTCAAAGCAATGGCTTCTAAGTCTCAGGATTACCTAGTTTAGGAGTTAGGATCTCGTCTCTTATGTAAAACTTAACCTAACGTGAATGTACGACATATTAAAAAGGCACCAGCATTTTATTCAACCATCTAGTTTTAAAGCCAAGTTTTGTATCGAATTTAATACAACTTACATTTTCACTTAAACCGTGCAGCATAAAACGATCACCATGACTGTAAGAGCCAGTATCAAGTCCATTCATTCGTACGTCGGTCGGTCAGTGAGTGAATGGAGCATTTTTTGTGCGGTACACTTGACTAAATCGGTGTGAAATTAGTTGAAGCCCGCGTGTAGGGTAGGGCTCGGTGAGAGTGTGAGCGAGATTGAAGTACGGAATACCGCTTAGTTTTCACACTGATGGCATTTCTTCTAAGTTTCTATCATTCAAATGGTAGAAAGGTGGAGTAAAATATGGTAAAATCCGCCCCGCGGTTTTACCCGCGTCACTCTGTTCCAATGGGTCGGAGCAAGATTTTATGTAGCCTATATGTCAATGCAGCTTATAAACTATCTGCATGCGAACTTTCAGCTGAATCTGTTCAGTAGATTTTGCTTAAAACAGTCACAAACATACATCCATAAATTCCCTGTACCAAACAGTCCCGAAAGGATATCTCTTTGATTTATCACGATAATATAACTTAAAAGCAAATAGTGTCGCATGCCCGAAATGCCCCACATCCTGCACAATACAAGACCTAGATGAGGCAAATGACCGGGAAATCGCTGTGGCCAAATACTGGTCAAGTTTGATTTAGATTACTGAATAGCCTTTCGACTCGAGAAGGAGAAGAATGGCAAATCCGAACCTATGCTTCAGAAGTCTATATATAATTTCTTATAATGCTTAAATGTTGAGATTTTACAAGTATCTATGAATGTATAATAAGTATTTATTGAATTATTATTGATTGTGAATAGCTACTAATTGCTTAGAATACATACTTTTAGTTGTATGTATGTATTATTAGCTAAAAATATGTGCTTAGTAATCGGAATGAACCCTCCATGCTTCTTATTCATCTTCATTCCATCCAAAGGTTGTCTGGAAGAGATCGCTGTCTGAGATATGACCGCATATTGTACATTGCTAACCATTACTTTTTACTATTTGTATTTGTGTTGATATGTTGGTGTGCAATAAAGAGTATCTTATCTTATCTTAATGAAATAGTAGTTGCAGTAGTAGTTATGCGAGTAACACATTAATGCATCTTCTTCATTTGTCATCGACCAAAACGCTCGCTTATCCGCTCCCACCCACACCTAACCCCACCTGATATCAATACTGACACACACAACCAAATCCCTATCCATACACAATGTTACTATTGTGTGTGTGACCATTGAAAAAACTAAAGTTGTAGAAGTAAAACACTTTTTCTTGCGCTTGTGAAATGGAGATAGTTTACATCGAGAATTACTCTGATAATGTTTGATATCACGCCTGCTGTTCCCAGGGAGAGTGAGTAATGCATTTTATATCAGGATCTCGGACTATTTTGAGAGATATGAAGTGGAAGTGTATTTTTTTTTGTTTATTTCCACATACCTATCTGTAAAATTAAGTCCGATCTGCAGAAATATACCTAATCCTTGCAAATTGGATTTACTTTGAAAGTTCATCATCATCATCATCATCATCAACAGCCCGTTTAAGTCCACTGTTGAACATGGGCCTCCTCTTAACAGACCTTGGCAAGCCAGGATCGTTGAGGGATATTGCCATAATCACCACGCCCGGCAGACGGATTGGTAATCGCAGTTAGATGTAAACCTTGAGCTAATAGATGCTGCTGGCCATCCATCAGCCAGATATCCCTTAGTCGCCTTTTACGACACCCATGGGAGGACGTGGGGTGGTCTATTCAAAGCCGGAAACCACACGGCTTTGAAAGTTGCTCGACTCTAATTGAGCTTTCGCCCGCCTGTGACACGCGTTCAATGAGCGCGCTAATTTAGGTTCAACCTTACTGAGAGTAACTATTAAATATGCACAAGTCCTCTTTAAAAACTGAAGGCCGTAATTCCATGGACCGCCTTAAAACTCAATCCAAGGCGACGAGTTTCTGCGCAGATAAAATAAAAATAAAATAAAAATCATTTTTATTTACGTAAACCTATTACAGGCACTTGCAAATAGTCAAAACAATAATTTAGTATTTATTATTATTATCTATAATTATCATATTTTATAAATTTTCAAATTAAACAAGTAGGTATTTAAGTTATTATTTTAATAATATTTTAGTCTTAACGTCTTAGCTTATTATTTAACTATTTTGTGTCAAATAGCTTGTTCTGTCTATAGTAGGTTAGAACAATTGTCATTATTTAGGTGGACCATGAGTATATAACGACGGACGCGCTTTAATGCTACCACCGGATCCAATTCGCCCCAACTGAGAAGATCCGGCGAAACAAACTCAGTGGGTTATTCTACTTCCGGTTTTAATACGACCCACATGAGACGGTCCGGCGAAGATGCTTTTTTTTTTTTTTTTTTTTTTTTTTTTTTTTTTTCGGACGGACATATGTAGTTAGCCAGGAGGCTTTTGCTACTTCACCGGGCATAAAGGCGAGCAGAGCTCCAGCCTAGATAAATGGTTTAAACACTACAAACTAAGCAACCTGCGCAAGAGGGCGTCCCCTGTGGGACTTGGACCTCGGCTCAGGGCGGTCGCTGACGGGGAGATTGAGGAATTATGGCTTTTAGTTTATTTAGGGGAGTTTTGTGCAACTGTCGCTCTACTTTACAGTTCGCGGGCCTCTCGGACTTCGAGTCTACGAGGGCATCGGAAGGTTCTTAGCAAACTAAGGGTCGGGAGGGCGAGGGGGGACGCGTCGCGTTCGCGGGCGCACTCTTCTCCGGCGGGTCGGATAGAGTGGTCTCTGTGTAGTGGTGCTAGTTTCTTGCAGTCTCTGTACTGCTAGTTGGTAAGTTGTGATCTCGTCGTCCGGGTCGTCTAGGACGCCCCGAGGCCGACGGTGTTTACGACGCTTTGTAGGCAAAGGCTTGTAGTCGGATGCTGCAACAACCAACGGGTTTGGATGTTGAGCCGCGGATTCAAAGAAGCGTTCCGACGCCTCTTTCATCCACTGCTTGATGGAAGGCAGTTGGAGATCAGAATGCAGGTTGCGATTACGAATGAACCACGGTGCCCCGGTGGCACGTCGAGTGAATCTACTTTGGACAGTTTGTAAGCGGTACAAACTGCTAGACGCTGTATGAGCGAATACAGTGCTCGCGTACGTCATAATCGGCCGTATACACGTGGTATAAATCCTAACCTTGTTATCAAGTGATAGTTTACTGCGTGAATTTAAGAGACAGTGTAGTCGACTGAGCGTAAGTGAAGCCCGTGCACGAACGGTTTCTACATGCGCTCTAAAGTTTAGCTTTCGGTCAAGGATTACGCCTAAGTACTTGGCTTGCCGTTCCCAAGGGATTGGTTCGCCAAACATCGTGACCAGTGGAATGACCGGTGGGCTGTTGAATCTCGAGAAGAGTACAGCGGCACTCTTTGTCGGATTGACTTCGATTCTCCACTTTCTGAACCATTTGCCTAAGGCATTTGATGCGGACTGTAGAGCGTCGTGAATTGCAGTAGGACTGCGGCCCGAGTAGTATAAAGCGGTATCGTCCGCGAAGAGTGCCAGATGGGCCTTCTTGGGTTTCGGGATGTCACTTGTGTAAAGCGAGAACAGGAGTGGCGAAAGTACTGAGCCTTGTGGCACCCCTGCGGCGAAGATGCATTAAGATAGCTTAGTTTGTAGTTTTAAACCTGCTCCGCTCTATGCCCGGTGAAGTAGCAAAAGCATGGCTAAATACTGCTTAATCTGCCTGTTAAATAAAGAAACTAGACATACTCTACTTCTATTGAAACTCCAAAACGATTTTAAAAGATCAATGTATAAAAGTGAAGATTCAAAATCATGGTCGAGCGAAACGAAAGTGAATCTGATGACAAAAAAGGACAAAAAATACCAGATGCTCCGATCGATCGCTTCGGGCGGTAGTCGATGAGATAAATAAACAAGATGACTTATAATTAGAGATCGGATAGTCGAGACTATATTCTAGACAAAATGAAATGTTAAAACTAAAAGTATGTAATCGAGGGCTCAGAAACATTCGTCGTATGTGCCTTTATCGTGAACTGGCACTTACGATAAAATTTCTTACGGCTATACCGGAAACCACATGGCAATTAAAACATGCTGAAACGGTTCCGTAGCGTAGTGGTATTAGGCTCGCTTTAAGTCTCGGAGGTCGTGGGTTCAATTCCCACACCGGACAAGAAATCTTTGTGTAAATTCTAAGATTTATTTCCTGGTCTGGTTGGTTGAGGGGCTACCCTCCGTGCCTCGGAAAGCACGTTAAGCCGTTGGTCCCGATTGTTATAACATCATCTATAACAGCATATATCAGGGAACGGGCAGCAGCGTTTCCCTGTGTATTACAACATAATACTGCGGTCACCAATACGCCTGCCAAGCGTGGTGACTATGGCAAAAAGCTCCCCCGGAGGAGGCCCATGTTCAGCAGTGGACGTTATACGGGCTGATGATGATGATGATGATGAAACAGTTCAGTGTTCATAAGTCACAGCTATGTAATTTTTTTTGTTTTTCGTTAACTAGAAGAGCTCGAAAAGTCACAAGCAGATTTATTGAAATTATCAAAAGTAGATCATTTTCAAAGATAGTAAAAATTTTATAATAGATCTAGCTTCCCGCGCGCGGTTTCACCCGCGTATCTCCCGTTCCCGTGGGAACTTCATAATTAAATATAGCCTATGTCACTCAGGGTGAATGTAGCTTTCCAATGGTGAAAGAAGTTTTGAAATCGGCCCAGTAATTTTTGAGTTTATTCATTACAAACATACACAAAAATACAAATCTTTTCTCTTTATAATATTAGTATAGAAGGGCTTTCGAAAACTCTATTTCCTACAGTAATAGGACCATCTTTATTCATTCACAGACAATATAGAGGTACCCACCCCGCATCCCCCACACCTCCCCTCTTGCCCCCTATCTCAGTTCGTTCAGAAACAGATACTTTAACCGCAGCCACTTCCTTGGGAACTAGTGACCATAGACACTTCTTTTTTGTCTCGTCAATTTATTTGTTCGGGGTGATGGTTTTGTACTTTGACCATTTGTTATTTTAAAATAGTAGGTAGGTATCTTTACTAATATTCTATATCTTAACTAATATTATAAAAAGGAAAGACTTGAATAAGCTCTGAAAGACTAGACCGCGTTCAAAAATAATTTCACTATCAGAAAGCTGCTTTTTTTTAGGTCGGATATATACCTATGTAGGCAATCTATGTAGACAACCTCCGTAGCGTAGCGGTATTTGGCTCGCTCTAAATCTCGGAGGTCTTGGGTTCGATCCCCACGCCCCGGAAAGGAAATCTTTGTGTGAATTCTAAGATTTCTTTCCGGGTCTGGTTGGTTGAGGAACTACCCTCCGTGTCTCGGAAAGCACGTTTAGCCCTTGGTCCTGAACACATCATGTTATAATAATCGTATATCAAGGAACGGTCAGGGGTGTTTCCTTGTGTGGTACCTACAACATAATACTGCGGTCACCAGGCCGCCTGCCAAGCGTGGTGACTATAGCAAATACCCTTCCCTGATAGGAAGCCCATGATTGTAGTTCCTGAGATAAGCGCGTTAAAACTAACAAACTTTTATATAAGTATAGATTTTTTATGATTTATATAAAACTGAATTGAAATCAGTTTAACAAATACATATATTTTATTACCAGTAGCTCGTAACTTTCTCACAATTCTACATTGAACCGGTCGCTGTGTGTCAAGTCATCGTGATTAGTTCCGCGCCGGGAATCGAACCGCCACCGACGGAAGTTGACGTTTCATAAGCTTTAATTTTTAATTTGTGTTGGTGGAAATGTAAATGTCATGATTTAAAGATGCTATCTATGGTTTGAATATTATAGGAGTAATAATCTCTTCGTTGCTATACCTAATATTCAACGAAATATTTAATTTTTGGTAGTACAATAATTGATTTTTGTATAAAATACCCGCGGTTTTACCCGCGTTACTCTGCTCCAGTGGGTCGGAGCGTAATGTTTTGTAACCTATCCCGGTGCAAAATTTTTGCCAATTCCGTTCAGTAGTTTTAGCGTGACCTACGTACCTAACAAACGTCCATCCATCCATCCATACGATTTTTTATGGGGCAATGTATACGCTTCTATAAGAAACTTCCTAATAATGACAGAGATTGTTTTTTTTTTTTTTTTTTTTACTACATATAGGCTTACGTTTGACCATAATCTCGCTTGATGGAAGGCGAAGATAAGGCCTAAGATGATACACGCGTGCCTAGAAAGTGTCTGTTCACTTTAGCCTTAAAGATGTCCAGATTATAGCGTTCCGGAAAAACCGACCCCGGCAGAGAATTCCACTCCTTAGCCGTCCGCATTATGAAGGAAGAAGCAAATCGCTTCGTGCGTATTGAAGGAATGTCTACAACAAAAGGGTGAAACCGCTCGCCGCGCCTAGTCGTCCGGTGATGGAAGGGTGAAGGGGGTATCAGGTTATGTAGAACCTCCGCACACTCCCCGAAATGTAACCGATAAAAAACCGATAGGCAGTCTACTCGTCTACGGTGTTCGAGGTTCTGAAGACTTGCCTCCACCAGTGAGTTATTGCCTATGACTCTCTTCGCTCGGCGCTCCAATGAGTCCAGTCTAAAAACAAGATAATATGTCAAAGATAAATTATGTGAATGAGCTTATTATAAAATTTCTTATTATTTCAATGACAAAACCGCTTGGGAGTGAGTTGCTCTGAAACAATACTGCTTTATTAATCATTGTAACATGAAATTTATTTAAAAAGGATTCCTCTGAGTTTCTTGCCAGTTCTTCTCAGAGTTGCCACGTCCAGAACTGGTGGTACTAAAAGAAAGGGACGCATCATAAGAACATGATTTAAAGTATTTTAAGTGTGTCTATATGAATAAAGAATTTTTGACTTTGACTTTGATGGCTAATCGTCTAGCCAATTATACAGTAAATCATAGTACAATGTCTATCAATGTCGGTCGAGCCATTTTATAACTCTGTTTGGTATATTGTTTTGTCTTTCTTGGGACTTATCCCTCCTAGACACACTATCCGTCTTTTCGTTTTACATCTTATGGTCATCATAAAGAGTTTTTTTTTTTAATAAGTAGTACCTCTCTTTGTTTAATATCTTCATATACAGGGCCGGATTTAGAAGTCCGGAGGCCCCGGGGCAACAAGGAAGAAGAGCCCCCTTGGTCCACAAATAAGTTTCTCTCTAAATGTGTAACGATTCGAATTCTGATATTTTACTGATTGTCTAATTTTAGTGAAATAGATTAATAACCGTTATTACAATATTAAAAGACTATTACACTACTCATGATTCTAAAACGCCGAAACAATAAATAAAAGTAAAGCTGTAGAGTTTATTCGTTAGAATTTGAATGAGTTTAAATCTCTATTGCGGGGGCCCCTCTATTGTGGAGGCCCCAGGCAGCTGCCCTGGATGCCCTCCCTTAAATCCAGCCCTGTTCATATATACACGTATTTCATTTTAATAATTTGTGCTGTGTGTTATTTGTACATTAATAAAAGTATTTAACAGTAGGTCCGTGTTATTTTTAAAACAAATAATAATAATTTGAAATCATCACGTATCACCAGCCCAAACAACGTCCACTGCTGAACAAGGGCCTCCTCCCGAGGAAGGGTTTTTGCCATAGTCACCACGCTTGGCGGGCAGGTTGGTGACCGCAGTATTGTGTTGTAACATACAAGGAAACGCTGCTGCCCATTCTCTGGTATACAATTGTTATAGATGATGTTAAAACAATCGGGTACCAACGGCTTAACATGCTTTCCGAGGCACGGAGGGTAGTCTTGGAATCTACCCAAAGATTTCTTGTCCGGAGTGGGGATCCAACCCACGACCTCCGAGTTTTAAATCGATCCAAATACCGCTACCCTACGGAGGATGTCCATCAAATCATCACGTAATGTTTAGGTGAGACAAACTAATTAGCACTCTATTAAATGACAACATTTTACTTTTGTAATAATTCTCAATCAAAAATGTTATACGGAACAAGGCCCATCCATACATCTGACCTTACTGATCTCTAAAAATCAGTGCAAGAATGAGACAACTACATTTCGATCGTTCCGCTCGATTAGAACTGCGTTGTTCGAATTTTGACGGCAACCAATCAGAATAAATTTGTCTGCTCACACTAATTGACGCTGCGTAGCCTAAAGGGCCTAAAAGAAATAATATCCAGTAGAAAATCAACCTTAACCCGTATGAACAAGGTCGAGAACTAAAAATTTGAACTAAAATATTTTCCGTGAATGAATAGACTTATGGCTGCTAAGTAAATACTGAGATTGAATCTTAAGTTGTTGTATTAAGGTTGAGTGTTAATTGGTTTATGGTGGTTTTTTTATTAGCAACGGACTTCAAGTACAAAACTCTAAGTTTAAAATTTGAATTTTTGGTTGTTTTTTTTATGCTTATGAAACATAAAGAATATAATATTTATTAATGTTGTATATATAAAGAATGTACTAAGTATAAATAATGATATTATTATTATGTAGGTATCAAGTCTGTTTCTTTTACAAATTGTTGAATTTAATTTATTACATCAGGAACATTACCTACTTAATTTACCTGTTTAATAAATTAAGATATAAGTACCTACATGTAATATTACGTGGGTATATGCTGATTTAGAATATCAAGGATTTGTTGTGATAAATATATTTTTCTATATATATCATCATCATCATCAGCCCGTACAACGTCCACTGCTGAACATGGGCCTCCTCCCGAGGAAGGGTATTTGCCATAGTCACCACGCTTGGCAGGAGGGTTGGTGACCGCAGTATAATGTTGTACCACACAAGGAAACGGTACTGCCCGTTCCTTGATATACGATTATTATAGATGATGTTATAACAATCGGGAACAATGGCTTAACGTGCTTTCCGAGGCACGGAGGGAAGTCCCTCAACCAACTAGATCCGGAAAGAAATCTTAGAATTTACACAAAGATTTCCTGTTTGGCGTCGGGATCGAACCCACGACCTCCGAGATTAAAAAGCGAGCCAAATACCGCTACGCTACGGAGGTTGACCATTTATATAATAATATTATCATATGTTTGTTATGGAAGTTGAGGTATGAGAAATATGTTTTTGTTAACACCTAACACCTTCCGACGTCTTTGTAGATCCGATATCCGAGATACTTTCGAACTGTAATGTAGAACGACAGTTGCACAAAACTAACCTAAATAACTAAAAGGGGCTCTGCACACCTTTATGCCCCTCGCCCTCCTGACCCTTAGTTTGCTAAGTACCTTCCGATACCCTCGTAGACCCGAAGTCCGAGAGGCCCGCGACCTGTAAAGTAGAGCGACAGTTGCACAAAACTCGCCTAAAGAAACTAAAAGCCAAAATCGTCAGTGACCGCCCTGAATCGAGGTCCAAAATAGAAACCATTAAAAGAATGTGACCAAAAATCATTAATTTTCAATTATCGCATTATACCTCACTACCTCCGAATTAAAGATGTTCGGACTATCTAAAATGAAACGAAATTCTATGAAATTAAGGTTCATATTTAAAATGGGATATAATAAAGACGAAGCACAGAAAATTCTACTCTAAGTCGAGGGAGTTAGGTTGATATTTGTTTATTGAGAGGGTAATTTAGTTTTTTTTATTTTATTAAAAGAGTTGTATTGTTTTGGACGAATGGTTCAATTTTGGGTGTCTGTAATTAAGTATAAAATATAATAAATATGATAAATAGGATAAATTTGGAACTAGATGCTGCACGCGACTTCATCCGCGTAAAATGAGTATTTTATTAGCTTAAATGAAATTAATCTACTCTCGCTGCTGCCCGTTCCTTGATAATAATCGGGACCAACAATCGGGACCAACGGCTTAATGTGCTTTCGGAGGCACGGAAGGTAGTCCCTCAACGAACCAGACCCGGAAACAAATCTTAGAATTTACACAAAGTTCTCTTGTCCGGGGATCGAACCCACGACCTCCGAGATTACCGCTACGCTAGGGAAGTTGAGTCATGTAACTAGTATATTTCGCAAATCATAATTAAATACCCCACGTAACATATTAGTTAACGAACCACGGAGTTGTATAGAGAAACTCCGTAACTCAGTTAATATAAACTATGGTTGCTATAGTTTAACTATACAGACTTCGAACTTCGTTAACTTGAACATCACTACATAGTATAAAACAAAGTCGCTTCCCGCTGTCTGTCCGTCCCTATGTATGCTTAGGTCTTTAAAACTACGCAACTAATTTTGATGCGATTTTTTTAAATAGATATACTGATTCAAGAGGAAAGTTTATATGTATAATACATTAGCATTGCACCCGTGCGGAGCCGGGGCGGGTCGCTAGTAATAAATAAAGGGTAGACCAAATGATTTTACATTTCAACTAGCTTCCGTCTGCGGTTTCGCTCGCTTAATATTATAAAATACAAGCTGGGCCCCGCGGTTTTACCCGCGTTACTCTGCTCCAGTGGGTCGGAGCGCAATGTTTTGTAGCCTATATGTTAATCCAAAATTTCAGCCAATTCCGTTCAGTACTTGTGGCGTGGAACAGTAAGAAACATCCATCCATCCATCCATACTTACAAACTTTCGCGTCTATAATATTAGAAGAATAGTCTTCCTCGATAAATTGGCTATCTAACACTGAAAGAACTTCTCAAATCGGACCAGTAACTCCTGAGATTGGCGCGTTCAGGCAAACAACACAAAAAAGGCAAAAAGTACTTCCCAGTATTTAGATACATTTTTGAAAGGGAAGCTGAAGAGTTATCCAGTAGTTAGTTATATCTGAGATTACTCATCCTACCATAAAGGGGAGATGACGTAAAAATAAAGTGTTTTTTTTTTTTAATGATTGCTAGCACACTTTTGCATTCTACTAGTACTCTTGTTAACCCCTCGTACTAAGCTAAATGCTTGTGTTACGAGTGGGTTCACGTCGGTAGTGCAATGGGTGGGGTTCGAACCGGCGACCTCAAGATCACAAGTCCGACGCCCTAGCCATTAGGCTACGGCCGCAAACCGTGGCGGATTTACCAGCAGGCTGAGTAGGCTGAAGCCTAGGGCGGCAAATTTGGCCAACAATTCATTTTCTTACAGAAAAAATAAACTTAATGTCTAAAATCTTCAGTTGATCAATAGTAGTGGCGGTAAAATTTGTAAAGCCTCATGGCGGCAAATGTGTAAGTCTGCCACTGGCCGCTAAGTTTATTTATAGTACCTAGGTATTTTACGAGGTTTCTAAGTCACAGTAGCTGTATAACATATACCTATTAATACAGTTAAGATAATCTGTCGAACATCAAACATTAGATTACCCGACAAAGCTTCAACTAATAGCTATTATACTAAAATATATAACATATACTAAATATAATATATTATCGAACCTATATATCACTTATGAAGCTTTGATACCATGATGTATGATGTTAATATTGATAATTAATCATTTATTAAGTTAGTTGTGCGCCTAAATCTTACTAATATTATACCTCTAAATGCGAAAGATTGTATGTGTGGATGTATGTTAGTTACTCTTTCACGCAAAAACTACTGAATGGATTTGTCTGAAAGTTTGCACGCGGATAATTTATAAGGTGGATTAACATATAGGCTACAAAATATCACGCTCCGACCCACTGGAGCAGAGTTACGCGGGTAAAACCGCGGGGCATATAGTATAATTATTGGTTTGACATTATTAATGAAAGGGGAAAAAGATGTATTTCTTAAAATGGCATTAATATTATTCGAACCTTCGTAGTTACCTAAGAGTCTTTTGCTACTTCATCGGGCATAAAAGCAAGCATGTCCGATGGAGCATCTCGAAGTGGCACTGGGCAGAGTAAATATCTCGAAGAACTGAAAGCGGAAAGGTTTTTGAGTGGAGACCACAAACTGGCAATCGCAGCGTGCGATGACCGCCTGCTTGATAGACCGACGATCTAATACAGGTCTCAGAAAGTCAATGGAATCAGGCCACTAACTATCGTTCCGACTGGAAATAGATGAAGAAGGCCTACGTTTAAGACCAGGTTTAAAGTTAAAGCCGCCCTGGCCACTGAAGATAATGCCACCCTATCACTGGAATTTTACTTCAAGTTTTTTCAGCTCTCCAAATTTGACCGCTTTTGAAAGTTTGCCACCCTCGGCACAAGCCGCGACTGCCTCGGTACCTTAGGTGTCCTAGATCCCCTAGGGTTACTATCGACTAGATCCACTACTGCCCATGTACCGCGGTAGGCGATTATACACTGATATGATGATGTGCAACTGTTGCTCTACTTAAGCTATAAATGTACTCGACACACAAAACTATGCTTAATCACCGAGTTACTTCCTATCAAATAATAATATTATCTATTGATATTATCAATCAGGGCTTATGGGCTCATAAAAGGGCAATGTTATCAAACGTGTACCCTTTTATTAGCTGTATTGTTATCTGATAAATAAATGATTAGATTTCTTGTTTAATATCGTCTTTCCTGCGTATTGTGCATTTATGCGTGCACAATACGCAAGTGAAAAAAAAAGTGCATCCCAGCTTTTAGATACAGATTTGAACGGAATTAACTATATGTTATTTAAATGTTTTGAACTCTTTATGGAAAAGATTACCTTATACTATATTTCAAAATTGAGATTAATAACCCCCCCCCCCCCCTAAGAGAAACCGTCCCCCTAAGAGACGTGTTACAAAGAGATTAATAAATTTCGATGATCGGGGGGGTTCCACCGTAGCCTAATTGGTTAAGGCATTGGGGGCTTTACCCAAAGATGCAGGTTCGAATCCTGCCGGTGCGGTGGTCGAATTTTATTAATTATACCTATGTATTTTATGTTTTAATTAAGACTTTTTTAAGATTACTAGCAGAGTTTTACAATGTATTAGTATTCTTGTTAACCCCTCGTGCTAAGCTAAATAGCTTGTGTTATGAGAGCCATTGGTGGATTAGTTTTATTTACATCATTGGGTCTGATGAAGTAGCAAAAGCTAAAATTGAAAGCACTCTTACGCCTTAAATAAATTCCTAATGTCCCACTTTATTTTCGGATGTACTTATGCAGTTAGCCCCGAGCCCCGGGCATAAATGCGAGCAGAACTAGCCTAGATTAATGGTTTAAACACTACAAACTAAGCAGCATGCGCTAGACGGCGTTCCCTGTGGGACTTGGACCTCGGCTCAAGGCGGTCGCTGACGGGGAGATTGAGGGATTATGGTTTTTAGTTTTTTTTGGGAAGTTTTGTGCAACTGTCGCTCTACTTACTTTACAGTTTGCGGCCTACGAAGGCATCGGAAGGTTCTTAGCAAACTAAGGGTCGGGAGGGTAAGCAGTCTTCTCCGGCGGGTCCGATAAACCTAATGTCCCAGATGTTAGGTTGTAGACAAGACTATGCAAGGACAGTTAGTTATTGTGCAGTAGATGTACAGCTCTAGCTGCCTTCACTATGTAACTCTTAATATTTTACTCTCGATATAGTAGGTATTTGAAAACAATAATATAAAATTGTAGTCCTCAGAAGCATAAGTATTTATATACTACGTACGGAAGCATTTTGGTCGTAAGTGCCAGTCACGATAAAGGCACATACGACGAATCTTTCTGAGAATCTGAGGTAAATTAATGTGCTGTAGGTAGTAATCTGTGAAAAAAAACCGAAACATTACAATAAAAGTATTTTTATCTAAGTCAATATTGTACCAAACGTACTTCAACATCCCGTTAACTTCCATTGCCTTTTCTTTACCTTAGTAAGCCAGAACGGCGGATCGAAGGAGTGTCCGGGGGGTTTTAGTGGTGTTGGGCCCCCTCCTCGTGGTATGAGTTTAGCATACCACGCTATGGAGAGGGCGAGTCCCACATATCCCACCGACAGCGCGCGAATACGCTGCAGTCGCGGTGGGAATGCGTAAAAAAAGAAAAAATAAAGTGTAATTGAGATATTTCCATAACCACCACACTTAGTAGGCGGGTTGGTGGTCGCTATAGGATGGTAAGTAATCTCGATCTAATAGATACTGCTATCCAAACATCAGCTGTATGTCCCTTAGTTCTCTTACGATACCTATGGAAAGAAATAAGGTGCTCTATTTGAAGCCCGAAACCACACGGGAAATCCAAACATACAATGACATCTGTACATTTTTGGTATAGACCTTACTGAGATAAAAATACTAGGTACTTTATCTAAAAAACATCTGTATCTACAAAAATAGAACATTCAAATACTTGCATTCTCTTCGAAATCTCAGTTGAAACCTCTTTCAGCTATCGTAGTTCTACGCCCTCCCTAATGTCAGTCCCTCGCAAAAGATGGCGCTCATTGCCAAAATCTCCCTTAGGGTGAGAGTACAACCATCCGGGACCTCCCCACGTGCCGGCAGTGTACCCGCGGCTCTCGCGCCGTCCGTTGTCAACATGCTGTGTGATAACAACCGAAATCGCGACCGATTTTTTTGAATTTCGAAAGACGTGAATACGCGGGCTATTTTTGAATTTCGATCGAACGTTTGGACTGTTGGTGACCAATTTTTTTGAATTTCGATCTATTTATAGAATTAGTTATGATCAACTTTTTTGAATTTTAATCGAACGTTTTAAATTAATGAGAATTCTATTTCTTTGTATCGATTTTCGTGAAGTGAAAAGTGACAGTTTTTAACGACAGTGTTAGACTAAGAGGTCGATATTAAAGTGTAAATTTGGTTGTTGAGAAGTGGCAAGTTTTGAATTTGGAGTGGTGTGTAGTGATGTGTACCTACCTAGTTTTAATTTAGATTCTTGATTGCTTCCAGAAAATATGAATATCGTCTTTCGATTAATCTAACCTATACTATCTACCGAAGTATTTACTTAAACTTAAGTAATAGA
The DNA here is from genome assembly GCA_947037095.2 of Nycteola revayana. NCBI lineage: Eukaryota > Metazoa > Arthropoda > Insecta > Lepidoptera > Nolidae > Nycteola > Nycteola revayana. The sequence continues at coordinate 38,392,710 of OX344839.1, read as the reverse complement.
CAATATATTTAGTATGCAATATAATCTCCTTTTTAGTTATTTAAAAAACTTACGAAAATACTTTCAGCTTTATGGGGACGCCAATTAACTTAAAAAAAACCTACTGAATCCATACAAGCCGTTTTGTTATTATTATTAATGCAAAACATAATAATATCTTAATTAGCCATAAGCCAAGACACTCTTACTATCTCGTTGTCGAGGACAAAGCAGCAATTTATATTGTAAAGCAAAACACAATATTGAAAGATAAAATTATTCAATGTCTTGACAACAAAATATTATAAAATTTAGATACTAATTTAAAATATCTGTAAAAAAGCGATTACCTTTGCTATCAATCTATATAATATTATTAAGAGGAAACATTTTATTGCTTGTTTGCATTGAATGGGATCCGGAATAGATCGATTTCAAAAATTATTTGATCATTCGAAAGCTAAGTTGTCTAGGTTATAAAGTTCCCACGGGAACAGGAGTTCTGCTGCTAGCGGGAAGCTATTGTAAATATGTCCAAAAGTATAAATATCTAAAATAAAAAAAAAATGGTTGCCCGTCGCAACAGAAAATATATACCTCCAAAACATACACCAACATACACTAATCTCATTTGCTTTAAGATTTCTAACTATGTTCTACTAGATACTGGTCAACCATATCTAATGAATCGATGTTATATTAAGAAAAACTATGTTATGTGTAAGAGTCATAAGTCATGTTAGTTGATGTTGTTGATGAGTTCCTAAACGAATAACTTCACTATTAGTATTTAATTACGTGTATGTCTTACCATAGACAACACAGCGCACATATTTATTTATAAAATCTGAATTTATTGTATTCGTATGTTTTACAAATAATAAATGATTGATTGATATTGCTATAAAGCCATTTTAAGAGGTTTCCACGATAACTAGCGCTCGTTATCATATATATTAAGCTGAAGAGTTTGTTTGTTTGTTTGAACGCGTTAATCTTAGAAACTACTGGTCTGATTTGAAAAAATCTTTCAGCGTTAGATAGCCCATTTATCGAAGAAGTCTATAGAATACATTTGATTATGAATCTCTTAAGGGAACGGGAGGTACGCGGGTAAAACCGAAACCGAAAGCTAGTTAGTGAGTAAAGCATTGACAATAGTCATCAAACAAGTAATGTAAAACAATCCGGTATGTAATAACGATACTATAAAATCGGAGAAGATATATCGTATGTCATTATCCACTTCGCGTGTGAACGTTATATATTACTTATATACTGTATTCATTTATATCGGAGCAGCTCTTGAGTCTCTATAAGGCTCAAGTTCGCTCCTCAATGGAATACTGTTCTCATCTTTGGGATGGGTCTGCTAGATATCAGCTGGATCCGCTAGACTCATTGGAGCGCCGAGCGAAGAGATTCATAGGCAATAACTCACTTGTGGAGGCAAGTCTTCAGAGCCTCGAACACCGTAGACGAGTAGACTGCCTATCGGATTTTTATCGGTTATATTTCGGGGAGTGTGCGGAGGTTCTACATAACCTGATACCCCCTTCACCCTTCCATCACCGGACGACCGGGCGCGGCGAGCGGTTTCACCCTTATGTTGTAGACATTCCTTCAATACGCACAAAGCGATGTGCTTCTTCTTTCATAATGCGGACGGCTAAGGAGTGGAATTCTCTGCCGGGGTCAGTTTTTCCGGAACGCTATAATCTGGACATCTTTAAAGCTAAAGTGAACAGACACTTTCTAGGCACGCGTGTATCATCTTAGGCCTTATCTTCGCCTTCCATCAAGCGAGATTATGGTCAAACGTAAGCCTATATTTAATAGAAAAAAAAATATATATCCACGCTTGCTTCTTTGAGAGGTAGGCAGATAGAACGTGGGCCGGGTTGCTTATGCATGCCCGGCCCCAGCCAACGGCTGATCGAAGGAGTGTCCGGGGGGTTTTAGTGGTGTAGGGTCCTCTCCTCGTGGTATGAGTCTGGCATACCACGCTATGGAGATGGCGAGTCCACATATCCCACCGCCAGCGCGCGAGTACGCTGCAGCGGCGGTGGGAATGCGTAAATGCATTTACACCGGACAACAAAAAAAAGGCAGATAGAACGAGAGTCAAATTCCATTTAAGTTTCGTTCGAAGAAAAACTAAAAATTTATTTATTACTAGATTCCCGCTCGAGGTTTTATCCGCGTACTTTCTGTTACCGTGGGAACTTCATAGTTAAATATAACTTATTTTACTCCTGGATTACGAACCTTCCAGATGGTAAAAGATTTTTTGAAATCGGTTCAGTAGTTCCGGAAAATATTCTATGCAAATATATAATCAAATTTTTCATCTTTATAATATTAGCATTGGCTAGCTGTTGCCCGCGAATTCGCGTGGATTTCGATTTTTAAAAACTTGTCCATTTCTTTTCATCGTCTTAGGGATATACCTTTTAGAATGGATCTACTAATCGGATGCCTTAGTCATAGACAATATATAGTAAAGCAGAAGCATCGTGGCTTATACTTATGTCCGTTCGAAAATAAAACTCAAATGACCTTGTACATAAAAACAAACACCTTCTCAATTCGATTCATGAATCGGCCTTATATCATTGGCACATCACTCACTCTCAAAAAAATAATTATCCCACAGACTAACATAACAAGAAAACCGATATCTTGTTACAATTGTGTTGTCAACCGTAAAATATACCTCAAAATCGTATCAAAGCTATTTGTGCTTGATTGTCCGCCAATCGATTGAGACGTGCTTTAATCGGTTTATTTTTGAATTAAGAATTAGTGAAAAATCTAGTGATTGTTTTTTTTTAATTTTTTTTTTTAATTTAAAAGTGAGCAGTGTTGGTTTTTGTTTAAATTTGAATTTCGAATCTATATTAGAGTGTGGTATTCATTAGTTCAAAAAATATTTATAATGAAATATCTATCCATTTTAATGCTATGTTTAAAAATATATTTTGATATATGAATGCGATGGACACATCCTATGGTCTATACCTACTAATTCTAGACACAACATAGCGCATAGTTACCAAATAATATTACAACAGCCTAATATTTTCTGTCTACGAACAGTATTAAGTACCTATATTTCACAAAAATACCGGCAGGGTTCGAACCGGCATCTACCTAAGGTATATCCCCCAATGCCTAGATCATTTGGCCACGGTGGATTCCAAGCGGTAGTTGCAATTTATCAATTCCTTCATACTTGTAAAAACTGTCAAATTTTACTAATTTCATAAAACTTTAAGACTTAAAAATATATAATACTTAATTATATCTTATTGTTGACATATTATATTATTATTACGTATGAAAATCTTGCTGTAGTAGGTACCACCACTTTTAGGGCCCTTGTAGCTCGCCTGATACGGTGGTAGCTACGCATATTGCATATTACCATAGCTAATAAAAGTTAAAATAAACCAAAGATCAAGATACAATACAGTAAATCGATAACACCGTTAAAGTATCAAAAAAAGCAACAACTTTTAAAAAAAGAACGACAGCAATTAACGCCTCTAAACTCTATTTCCTCATTAAAAACCATTGGTTATTAAAAATCTTTATTCTCGTGAGAAACAAGACTTATAGAACCCCACCTGCTTCAATTGAACCGGAAAACCGGTGATCAAACACCGGAAAATCGTACAAATCGTCCAAAAACCAGCGAAATTGCTCTAAACGAATCGGTATTGGACCAATCATGGTTCCGATTTCCATGCCGCTTTCACGGTGACCATTCTTTTTTTGAAATCATTAAACCATCGAAATTAACCAAGTAGTTTTGACGAAGTAGCATATTTTTTATATTTCGAGTTTCCGCCATCTTTGAATCTGTTTTTTTTTTTGGCAAAGACTAATGGTTCGTTGCTTTTGGGCGTATTCTGTCAGTTGAGTTGGAATTGATGACTGTATAATTAGAGAGCAATCAAGAATCATTAATTAAAAACTTCTTAATATTATTTTATTAAATTTGAGTGCTTAATTACAGTGTTACAACTATAAAAACAGTGCAAAATATCAATATAATAATCAAAATAAACATTTTCGTAAAAATGACTGAGTTAAAAACATCGGACCTCAAAATGTCGAGTTTATAAACCTATGTGAATATGTATCAGTGTTATTTTTAACTGGTAACATTAAAGTGGTGTGTGAACAAAGTTTGTCAAGCTGGAGGGCCAAAGTAAGGCCACTTTTGCGGCCCTTTTCGGCCTAAGGGCCGGCGGGGGTGTGGACTTGTCCGCCGCTTACCGATACAACCAAAATATGATGGAATATTATACATGTAAGTTATTTCTTAAGCACGCAATAATATTTAAGCTTCTAAGCCGTAGCCCAATGGCTGGGGCGTCGGACTTGTGATCTTGTAGTCGTCGGTTCGATATCCACCCAATGCACTACCTACGTAAACCAACCCACTCGTAACAGAAGCATTTTAGCTTAGCACGAGGGGTTAACAAGAATACAAGTAGACTGCAAAAATCTGTTAGTACGTCATCTTTCTAAAAAAAGGATGCAACCCAGCATGGTTTGTATCCTCTCCTCTCGTTGGCTACATGTTATTCTAACTATATAAACAATGCCTCTACAAGATTTCACCTAAATCAGTCCAGTAGTTTTGAATAAAAGAGCCAACTATTCCTACAATGATCGTTCGTAAAATATCTAAAATCTTAGTCAGTAATTGGTTTTCTGTAATTTATTTTATATTATACAGTATTTGTTTTAAGTTTTTGGTTTTCCTATGTGTATAAGTAAATAGATCTTTATAAAATGTTCAAGTTAAATTGTTTTGTCTCACCGCATAAAGCTGTACCGACCAGGTTTTTACTTTTAAGAGACTAACATTCTACGGGTGGTAAATATTGGAAATTGAGCCACGAGGCTTTTGCTACACTATTCGTGCAGCTTCCAGCGTTTTTGAATGACCATGCTCACATAAAACTTTTTTTTAGCTTGTTTTTCATTCTACTAGTATTCTTGTTAACCCCTCGTGCTAAGCTAAAATGCTTGTGTTACGAGTGGGTTCACGTCGGTAGTGCAATGGGTGGGGTTCGAACCGGCGACCGCAAGATCACAAGTCCGACGCCCTAGCCATTGGGCGACATACCTAGATAAATATGCAACCATTTCTATAAAAACAAAAATGAACAAATGTATACTTACCTATGTTAAGTTATTGTATGTATGTATATACCTATGTATATCTACCGACACACTTCTAAATTCAGTTGCACAAAACTCCCCTAAATAAACTAAAAGCCATAATTCCTCAATCTCCCCGTCAGCGACCGCCCTGAGCCGAGGTCCAAGTCCCACAGGGGACGCCCTCTTGCGCAGGTTGCTTAGTTTGTAGTGTTTAAACCATTTATCTAGGCTGGAGCTCCGCTCGCCTTTATGCCCGGTGAAGTAGCAAAAGCCTACTGGCTAACTACATATGTCCGTCCGAAAAAAAAAAAAAAAAAAAAACTTCTATCTTTTGACTTCTCCTCTCGCTGGTCTACTGGAAGAGATTTCTTTAGAAATAAGTAGTACCAAGATACATAGTTATTTAATTGTTGTTTCCTTTTTTTGAATCTTTTTTTAAAACAAATTATACCTTTTTATAATATTTAGATATTTAGATTGTAATTAAGTTTTATTGAAATTAAATACAACTACCAGTCTGTGTTGATTCAATATGATTTTTTTAAATTGATTTTAAATTAACGGACAGAATCCCAAAATATATTAATACTAGCTGCGCCCCGCGGCTTTCAACGCGTTACTCGTCTCCAGTGGGTCGGAGCGTGATGTTTTGCCTATATGTTAATACAGCGTAAAACCTATCTCGGTGCAAAATTTCAGCCAATTCCGTTGAGTAGTTTTGGCGTGAAAGAGTAACAAACATCTATCCATACTTACAAACTTTCGCGTTTATTATATAAGTAGGATGTTAATACCGTGTTTCTATAATAACTATATACCTAGGTAGTGTCAATTTAAAAAACCAATTGATATTACCTACTCCATTTCTGTAGGTAGGTATGTTTACCATGTATAACTAATAAAACAATAAAGTGTGTAAGATGGGCCTCCTCACGAGAGAGAGTAGTTGCCATAGTCACCGCGCTTGGCAGGCGGGTTGGTGACCGCAGTATTATGTTGTACCACACAAGGAAACGCTGCTGCCCGTTCCTTGATATTCAATTATTATAGATGATATTATAACAATCGGGACCAACGGCTTAACGTGCTTTCCGAGGCACGGAGAATAGTCCCTCAACCAACCAGACCCGGCAAGAAATCTTAGAATGTACACAAAGATTTTCTGTTCGGCGTGGGGATCGACCCCCACGACCTCCGAGGTCTTAGGTTGTCCACCTACGTTAAGATCTTAGAAACTATGTAAGGAGTTTTGATCTTCAAAAGACTTTGTAAGGTTTATTATATGTTTACTAATATTATGTTTAATCGGATATCCAGTGCGAGAGCTAGCGGCTTGTAAGTATACCTACCTATATACTAATTATTGTGCAATTTAACCCCGTAGTAGTCAATTCTCATCCTCTCAAAGGCCACACAATACCTACCTAAAACCAATCATCCCACCGTGACATTTTACCCCAAAAAAAAACACTCAGAAACCCCCATCATCCTGTGATTATGCAAACGTCCCATAACAATATTATCATAAACACAAAATATAAAAGACAATCCTATAATATAACATCTGCAGAGCACCGAGATTTCATAAAGCACCCAAAAATTTCCCTCCGAAAAAGATCGTTACGAACGCCACCAATCGCGGAGCTCGAAACGCGCGGGAGGGAAGAAACGCCATGCCATTGGTCGGATTTTTGAATGCCGCGCTCTGATTGGTCTATGGAAAGTGGGTGGGGTTTTTGTTGTGTGTGTGCGTGAGTTGTGTATGTGTGTGTGTCCTTAATTGTGACGTAGTTTACATGTGTTCAACGCGTCTAGCAAATTGGTTTTCGAGTTTATTATATTGTGGTATAGGTATGGTAATAGGGTTTCGTAGGTAATGTAATATTGAGACTGCGATGTTAGGGGTTGAGTAGAATATATTGGTAGTATTTAATAGATATATGTAGGTATGCTGTTTAAAATTAATAATTTTAGACATGGAAGCCATTGCAGTATAAAAATAAGTCCGTATATTAATAGATCTAATGCAAAATAAAAGACACGGAAGGCTCAAGCATTGCAGTAAAAAAAGAAGTTCTTATTGTAGCCGCTTGTTGTACAACTTATTGCAATCATATTTAGCCTCGTGGCTAAATTTGATTAATATAAAGCAAAATAAACATTTGCAGACACGAATGGCTCAAGCATTGTAGAAATTATTGTATAATTATATTTAGCATCGTGGCAAAAAAAAAAATTGACCAACAATTATCATACGTCTTTGGTAAATTGAAAAATGTGTCTTATCCATGAAACAAAAATAGTAGATGAACATTTAATGTCTAATCTTCAAACTTGATAACAGATAAAATAATGTAGAAATTTTTGTCACTAAAAATCTCCATAATAAGCATTTATTGGCTCTACTTAAACAATAATTTACTAAGAACTATATACCTACTTAACTACTTGCTTTTATACTATACTAGCGACCCGCCCCTGCTTCGCTCGACTGCAATGCTGATGTATTATACATATAAACCTTCCTCTTGAATCACTCTATCTACTGAAAAAACCACATTAAAATCCGTTGCGTAGTTTTAAAGATCTAAGCATACATAATAATAATAATATCTAGGGACAATGTCACATAGATCATCCTAGCCCCAAACTAAGCAAAGCTTGTACTATGGGTACCAGGCGACGATATACATACTTATATAGATAGATAAATACTTAAATACATAGAAAACATCCAAGACTCAGAAAAAATATTCGTGCTCATCACACAAATATTTGCACGTACCGGGATTCGAACCCAGGACCACCAGCTTCGTAGACAGGAGCACTACCAACTAGGCTACGGTGACCGTTTACATAGGTACAGACAGACAGACGGAAGTGACTTTGTTTTATACCATTTATGCTGTAAATAGTATTTGAATGATTTTCTTTATTATTCAGAGCTCTACATCAACAAAATAACTTTCAAATCACCTTTTATTTTCAAATCAAAGTAATTACAGAAATCTTTGTTTGCTGAATACGACAAAACTTACTTACTAGGTTGATGATTAAAATTCAAGTATTTATTTAAGATCAGCAAATCCTGGCTTTAGATGCTTATTAATAGAAACTTGCTGTATCAATCGCATTAGCCTATTTAGCTAGATATATCTGTAGCTCTCAAGTTTAATAAACATATGTAATATTATTATTATACAACATGTTTCGCCCGGTTCAATATGCGTAGATCTTTAAAATAACTAAGGACATATAGGAGGAAATATTACTTAGGACACTTACAAATAATGTGGTTTTCTATTGGTAAAAGTATTATCGAAATCGATTCAGCAGATCTAGAGATAGACGTAGACGTATATGAACGAACGGGCAGCAGCGTTTCCTTGTGTGGTACAACATAAAACTGTTGGTGACTATGACAAATACCCTCCATCGAGCGAAGGCTCATGTTCAGCAGTGAATAGAGCTGATGATGATGATGATGATGATGATTGTTTGAATATAAATAAAATTATCGAAAGTTATTCTTATATTAAACAGTTCATAGTTTTAACATTATCATTAACATGATTTTGGAGATGTAGTTCATTCTGTATGATTTTTATCTACAAACTTTCACTAATTATATACAAGTAAGTACTTGTACACTATATGTTACACGAGTTTTGTTACGCTATTTAACTTTGTAGAATAAATAGAAACGAAATTTCAATAGGCAGGCCATATAGCACGGAGAACAGATGGCCGTTGGGGCCGAAAAGTTATCGAATGGAGACCGCGGATCGGCAAGCGTAGCTTAGGACGTCCACCTACTAGATGGATGAATGATCTGGTTAAGGCCACGGGATCACGGTGGATGCAGGCCGCTTCTAAACGCAACAACTGGAGATCTATGAGGGAGGCCAATGTCCAGCATTGAACGTCCTAAATGATGATGATAAAGAACTTATCTTCCGCTCGTGGTTTTACCCGCTTTTCTCCCGTTCCCATTGGAACTATATAATTAAATATAGTCTATGTTATTCCTGGATAAAGTAGCTTTTTAATGGTGAAAGAATTTTTGAAATCGGTCCAGTAGTTTCGGAGTCTATTCAATGCAAACAAACAAACAAATCTTTCCTCTCTTAGTGTGGATTAGTTGACGCGCGATTTTGGCCACGCAGAATCAAATCTTTGTATAAAATCTGAGATTCCTTTCCGGGTCTAATCGGTTGGAACACTACCCTTCGTGTCTTGGAAATCATGATAAGTTGGTCCCGATTGTTATAACATCATCTTTAACAATTATATGCCTACTCATATCAGGGAATGGACCTCCATTGGAGGTGGAGGTCCATTGTCTCTGCCTACCCTGCTGGGAAACAGGCGTGTGCTTATGTACATGTATACTAGGGAACGGCATCGTTTCCCTGGGTGTTACAACACACAACGTAATACTGCGGTCACCAATGCGCTAGTCAAGCGTGGTGACTCTAGCCACACATCCTCCGAGAGCCATGTTCAACAGTGGACGTTATACGGGCTTACCATAATGATTAAGTATAAGCGGCGCTTTTGAATTCACCGCAATGGGATACTTACCTATTAAATTTATGTATTACATTCCATATCAGTACTTACGATCTTATAAGAAATAATGGTCTTATACCATAAAGCTACCCAGTTAAAATGAAATTTAAAATAACTCATATTTTAACCCTTAGGTAACTAAGCCAGGTATTACGGTATCCTTCCATTTTGAACTTTAATACAAGCGAATAGAGCTTAAAATATGATAATATACCTTAGTATGTAGGTAGATAATTTCTGTATGCTAGTGGTTTATGTATCTTCATAAATCTCGGTCTTCATAATATCCTAGGGATTATGTACCTATCACCATAAATCTCGTAGGTTTGTAACCGCGCCGGTAAAAAATAAAATACCTACCTATTTGAATGTAGTCTTTGATTCTGTTTATTCGAGCCAGTAACCTCCTGCCAAGCGTTGTGACTATGGCCAAACCCTCCTTCTAGAAGAAGTGGACATCATAGGACCTAATGATGATGATAGTGATGATGTAAATAAATAACTATAAAATGAAGTAAAGTATAAACTGCCGTGTGGTTTCCGGCTTAGAATAGACCACCCCATGTCTTCCCATGGGTGTCGTAAAAGGCGACTAAGGGACATATGGCTGATGGATGGGCAGCAGCATCTATTAGCTCAACATTTGCATCTTACTGCGTGGTGATTATGGCAATATCCCTCTACGATCCTGGCTTGCCAAGGTCTGTTAAGAGGAGGCCCATGTTCAGCAGTGGACGTCAACGGGCTGTTGATGATGATGAAAGTATAAACTAACTTTTCCAGAGCCTCATTTAAGTAATATGACAATGTATAAAATAGAACAATACACATACATACATTACTTACGTATACACTTAACTATACCTACCTACTACTTTAATGACGTCATTAACCCATCACACTTATTCATGTAGGTACTCTAAAAACAGGAAACATCTAAATCATATACCACATCCATTAATGTCACAAAATAAAAAAATGGAACACACACAAAAAAAAACAATCAAATTTCGAATTTCCTGCAAAGAATGACTCAACTGTCCATCTAATAGATCACGAAATTATACTTATGTACTAGAGTAAACGATGTCATGTCGAAACGACGTAAGTGCTACTAAGAGACAAACAATACACAGCAATAAACTAGACAGAATAAGGTTTAAAATTGAACGGTAGACATTGCTCATAGTCTAAAACGAAACGCGAGACCTCACACACACATGTGACCGCGTATATGCCACACGCGTCCGTGCTTGCTCACGCACACATAGTTCGTTGCCCCCCAATTGGCTGTTACACCGGCGCGTACGCATATATCGCGCAGATCTTTGCGTTTTGAAACCCGTTTTGCTGGGTAATTGTTGAGATTTAGAAAGGCGGTCCAGTTGGTTGTTGTAACCAACAGGTTGCTAGATTGCGTCGCCAGCTATTAACATATATATTTTTTATTGCGGTTATGTAAAAATTTAATATTTATTGCATTTTAGTACTTACAATGTTGCGTGGCAAGTACTTTAATTGTTTATTATAATAAGTACTTGATTAGTATAAGATTTTAAACTGATTATGTTAATTACTTATCATATTTATATCTCGCTCTAACATTAGAGCAAAAGCTGTGTTATTTATATTTTTACTAGCGATCCGCCTACGTGGCGGTATTGGACTTTTGGAGGTCGTGGGTTCGATCCCCACGCCGGACAAGAAAATCTTTGTGTACATTCTAAGATTTCTTTCCGGGTCTTTTTGGCTGGGGTGTAACCCTAATCAACATCATCTATAACAACCGTATTCCGGGGAACTGGCAGCAGCGTTTCCTTGTGTGTTACAACATAATACTGCGGGCACCAACTTGCCTGCCAAGCGTGGCGACTATGGCAATAACCGTCCCTCAGGAGGAGGCCCATATTTAGTAGAGGACGTTGTACGGGCTAATGATGATGATGATATATTACATATATAAACCTTCCTCTTGAATCATTTTATCTAACCATTAAAAAAACCGCATTCAAATCCATTGCGTCGGTTTAAAGATCTGCATACATAAGGACAGGCAGGCAGCGGGAAGTGACTATGTAGTGATTTAATAAGTTTGACCACTATGATACCTAGTACATGGTCATACGACTAAAGAGTTTGTTTATTTGCTTGAACTCGCTAATCTCAGAAACTACTGGTCCTCATCCGATGCCCTCGTAGACCCGAAGTCCGAGAGGCCCGCGAACTGTAAAGTAGAGCGACAGTTGCACAAAACCCCTAAAATACTAAAAGTCATAACCCCTCAATCTCATCGCCAACGACCGCCCTGAGTCGAGGCCCACAGAGGGCGCTCTCTTGCGCAGGTTGCTTAGTTTGTAGTTTGTAAACCATTTATTAAGGCTGGAGATCTGCTCGCCTTTATGCCCGGTGATGTAGCTAAAGCCTAGTGGCTACCTAAGTATGACTATCAGAAAAAAAAGACTGTTCCGATTTGAAAAAATCTATCAGCGTTAAATAGCCCGTTTAGAAGAAAGAAGAAAGAAAATACATTTAATTCAGCACAACACACAAGATATTAAATATAACATGTAAATGTACAAAACAATGAGACGCCTTGCATGTTCTGCCGAAAAAGTCGCCACCTCAGCATAGGCTAGGCGATACCTAGCGCTGGTTTTCAGTTGGCAACTCGAGTAGTGACCCACGGACAAGGGATGGTACACTTAAACAGTATACTTAGGTACAATTCATGCAAATTTATAGGGAAAACTAAATAAAAAAAGGAATAAATGAATGGAATACGTATTATATATTATTATATATATACATAGCTTAACGTCAAAGAGAATAAATATATATGAAGTATTTGTCCTTATTAAACATAAATAATTAATAAAATAGTTTATCGACGAAGGCTATGTTTAATGATGTAGTAATTATGGAAACAGGAGTTATGCGAGTAAAACTGCGCGCGGGAAGCTTGATTTATTATATCATCATCAGCCCATATAACGTCCACTGCTGGACATGGGCCTCCTCCCGAGGGACGGAATTTGCCATAGTCAGCACGCTTGGCAGGCGGGTTGGTGACCACAGTGTTATGTTTCACTACACAACGAAACGCTGCTGCCCGTTCCTTGATGATGAACCAGACCCGGAAAGAAATCTTAGAATTTACACAAAGATTCCTTGTCCGGTGTGGGGATCGAACCCACGACCTCCGCGACTTACAGCGAGGATTTATTATAGGTTAGCTTTTATTAGTAGGTACAGGATACAATGATTGTACCTAATTGATTAGTACAGTTACATTTTAATTTAAAAAAATCTAATTAAAAACTAAACTTTATCTATTCACAAAACGTAAAACTATAAAGTAACTGTTCAACAATATAAACTAATTAACCATAGTGCCGTAATCACCTTATCACTTACCAAGCTAAATGCAACTCTATTTGTATGTGGTAAAGTACAATTTTGCTCTAACATATCTGTGGATTTACGGCGGTTTCAAATATTAGCACTGCAGTAGTGCAATATGGCAGATTACAAGATTATTGCACAAGCTCAGAATCTGGATAATTACTGAAAACAATTTTAAACATTTACTGCTCCTTTGATTTATAAGTTCTTGCATATGTTTTATAACGCATCCGTAGCGGAATGCTATCAGTCTTGTTAGGACGTACGTTCGATATCCGCGCTGTGCAAAGAACGTACCATAATATGCAAGTCTGGTTGAGGAATGACTTTTCATGTCAATTGTCCTGATTGTTTTATTAAAACATCATTACATGGTATAAAACAAAGGCGCTTCCCACTGTCTCTTTGTACATATTATATTTATATTTATTTTATTTTATTTCTTTAGAAAACTTACAGCTAATTAACAAATAGTTCAGTACACAATAAAATAAAGCCAATTACAAGTTTTCACATTTAGAATATGTGTTTACATACAAACACAGTAGGAAGACAGTGTAAAATGTTTTTAATATGTATGCTGTATGTATGCTTAGATCTTTAAAACTAGGTAACGGATTTTGATGCAGTTTTTTAATAGATATAGTAATCGTATAGGAATGTATATATAATATATAATGTATAATACCTACATCAGCATAACCTCGTACGAAGCCGGGGCGGGTCGCTAGTAATCTATAAAAACCGTAACTACACCAGAGAATGAAAAGCGGCGTTTCCCTGATTCCCCCGATAAATTGCAAAAGCTTCGTGGCTAAATACGTCGTTATTTACGTTTTCCCTGTGAGCTACTACATAACATTGCGGTCGTCAACCAGTTTTTTAAGAATAGAATATAAGCGTATGGCAAAATTCGATTCAAATTCAAAATCTAATTAACAAAAACTTGAATCATCATCATCATCATCAGCCTATATTACGTCCACTCCTGAACATGGGCTTCCTCCCGAAGGAGGGTATTTGCCATAGACACCTCACTTGGCAGGCGGGTTGGTGACCGCAGTATTATGTTGTACCACACAAGGAAACGCTGCTGCCCGTTCCTTGATATACGATTATTATAGATGATGTTATAACAATCGGGACCAACGGCTTAACGTGCTTTCCGATGCACGGAGGGTTGTCCCTCAACCAACCAGACCCGGAAAGAAATCTTAGAATTTACACAAAGATTTCCTGTCCGTAGTAAATAGTTGATTTAAAACTATTTTATATAGCTGTGTAATTATTCATGTAATTAATATAGTGTACATAGTACAATATACCTATAACTCCACATAATATAAAGTAAAATTAAATACAAAACATACCTATTGTAAACGTAACAAAATATCAAAAGCTTTTACGACTAATTCAAGATGGCGGACAATGGCGTCGGCCGCGCATCCGGTCGGCGCATGGTAATCTCGCTTCCGGTCAGACGTTGGTTCGTCTGTTGGTTGTATCTCGGAAATGTTTGTTGTTATGTTATAATTTTAAAATGTTTCCTTTTGTTTGTTGAGAACTTTTAATATCAGATGGTTTTGAAAAGGTTTGGAATAATTAAGGCTTAATACTGAAACAGTTGGGTTTGGTAAAACATTCGGTCAAACAGATAAGTAATAGAGCTTCTCATAGCTCTATTACTTATTGCGTTATTTTAGATATCGTAGCTAAAATGGCTTATTGAGCTATGCGACACCATGACACCAGAGGCATCGTCGTTAGGGTTGGGCGACTGCCCAGAGACTGCTAAATTTCAGCCAATTTCGTTCAGTAGTTTTGGCGTGAAAGAGTAACAACCATCTATCCATCCATATTTACAAACTTTCGCGTTTATAATATTAGTAGGACTAGCGACCCGCCCCAACTTCGCACGGGTGCAATGCTGATGTATCATATTATATACCTAATATTATAAACCTTCCTCTAGAGTCACTCTATCGACAAAAAAACCGCATCAAAATCCTTTGCGTAGTTTTAAAGATTTAAGCATACATAGGTACAGACAGACAGCGGGGAGCGACTTTGTTTTATACTATGTATTTTGATAAGTAGAATGGGTACCTACCTAATGTGGTGCTGGCGTCGAATGGAAAAAGTGTCCTGGACAGAAAAGATCACCAATGAAGAGATATTAAAAAGAGTAAATGAAGAACGACAAATTAAAACACATAGAAACCAGAAGGAGTCAGATGTTAATATAACAAATAAAATAGAAGGCAATATAGACGTAAGAAGAAGGAGAGGAACACCAAGAAGAAAGTTTACTGACCAACTTATAGAAAAATTACAAGTGGACAGTTATAAAGAAGTAAAAGAGATGGCTCTACAACGGGATAGATGGATAAAGCTACACACAGACAAGGGCGAAGCACACAAGTTTAACTCCAGCAACATTTTTTTTTATAAATCTGTTTTTTTTCCTCCATGATAACCGATCAAAATATTTCACCAGCTGACTTGGGAGCTTCTGATAATAAAAAGCGAATTCCCATAGAACAAAGCAAGGGGCCCCACTCCGTTCTGCTCCAGAGACCGTGTATTTAGTTTTATGAGATATGTTATGGTGGAATATTGTAGGTATAAGGATAACGATGTTTATGGGAAGGTTATGGCGTACTTGGGTTTTATTTGATGGGATAATGGTGAATGGGATGGCGGTGGAACAAAATATATTGGATGTACTTATAGCAAAAAAAAATATTACGGACATATTCATAGGTGAATATATGTACATGGTTTTGTGAATATGACCCTGTATTTTAAATACAGCGAAACCTGGTTTAGTGGGACCTTGATAAGTGAGAAACCTCTATTATTGAGAACTGTGTTGTAAATGAGGTCCCGGCACTTTTTCATCGAATTACCTTTGTTAATGGGACTTTTCGAACCTGGTTAAATGAGATTTGATTTCTTGGATTTTTTCGATATTTACCTCTATAATTGGGACCCTAGAACTCAATTCCCTTTATAAGTTAGACAATCTATCAGGCACGATTGTTTACAAAAAATTGAATTTCTTTCGCACATGCTTTGTTTGTCACTACTATCTCAAATTTTGACCTCTGTAAATGAGACAACTAAATTTTAAACCTGTCTAATTGGAAAACTGGATAAATGAGAACCTCTTTAAATGGTATAAAATCCTTGGTCCCTTGAGATCCCAATTAACCAGGTTTCACTGTATATAAATAAGATTTGTTTCTAGACATACGTATTTTGGTTTGGCTATAGTTCCATCTTTAAATTATACTGTACGAGTGTAGGTGTGTCACTAAACTACTCATTAATATAATAATATACTTATCGTCGGTGATAATGCAATACCGCGTAAGTAACAATAGCTAATTAGGTTGAAAATCAAATGTAGCAAATTGATATTTTCTCTTATCTATATATTACGAAAATATTTCTTGATAGAGGAAATTACACCTTGTTAGCAACTGTTACTTACGCGGTTTTTTAGCATCACCGACGTTATAATGCAGGACAACGTCTGTCGGGTCCACTAGTATTAATATATAAAGCTAAAGAGTTCGTTTGTTTGTTTGAATGCGCTAATTCCAGGAACTGCAGGACCGATTTGAAAAATTCTTTCAGTATTATACAGCCAATTTATTGAGGAAGGCTATAAATAGGCTATATTTATTTAATTAAGAAATTAATTAAACTCATAATTTTAAAATCATATACACCTAGGTATTGTGTTCAGCGCCATCTTTCCGGGAAACCATTAATTTATTAAAAAATAGATGAATCTCCGGGTAATTTTTCTATTTCTATTTTAGATTTCATTCAAGACTAAGTATGATCAGTTTGGGCCAATCCAATGACAAGAAAATATTTTTAACGTAGCAATCATATTATAGTCAGAGAATAACAAAATAAAATTTAACCCTGCACAAAGCATTTAACCTCAAAAGCTCAAATTAAAATGCCGACAGTTCAGGCAGGTTGGGGGGTGCGCTCGCGCATAACGTCCTTGCACCTGTATGGTCAGCAGAAAAAAAGTATGAGAACATAGTTTATGGGAATAATTTTGTGATGGATTTTTTTCCATACCTATCTTTTATCATTTCTTTGTATAGGTATTCGTAGAAACTTTGTAATTAATTATAGCATATAGTCTTCCTTGATAAATGAGTTATCTAACACTGATAATATTTCCAGTCGGAGCAGTAGTTCCGGAGATAAGCGCGTTCAAGCAAACATATAAACATACTTACTCTTCAGCTTTATTTATAATTAGAAATATTGCATTTTTTTATTTGAATTGTTATGTATTGATGTACGAATGACAACGTTCGTGGCGGTATAATTATGTATTGACTTCAGAGATCTTAGAATATGCACATAAAGTTCTAATCTAACCTGGGGATCGAACCCACGTCCCTTATTCGCATAAAGGACATGGGTTCGAACCCCTATATTTATAGATCGTGACATTTTAAAACATGAGAATACCTACTAACACTTCTTATCAATTTTTTATTAAAAATTCTCGTCACATTTTTTTCAAAATAAAGTGGTCCTTCTGTTATGTCTTTAAACTTATTGGAGTAATGCAATCGCTGACTAATTCTGCTTACATTCTGTAAAACTAGAGATCGGAAGCATTAGCTTGTACGTGGCATTATACGTCAGAAACATTCGTCGTATGTGTCTTTAACGTAAACTGGCACTTACGACCAAATGCTTCTGAAGCATAACAGAAGATCCGCAGGGCCGGATTTAGAAGTTAGGAGGACCCGGGGCAACAAAGGAAAAGAGGCCCCTGGTCACAAATTATTTTCCCTCTGAATGTGTAGAAAATTTGAAGTATGTAGGTACCTTTTCAGGACGATTTGAATTCTGATATTTTACTGATTGTCTAATTTAAGTGAACAAGTATAGATGAATAACCGTTATTACAATATTTAAGAACTATTACATTAATTATGATTCTACAAAGTACCGAATGTAAAGGCACAACACCGAAAACATTATTAAAATAAACGTCGTAGTTTACTCGTTAGAATTTGAAAGATTTAAATCTCTATTCAAAGTCAAAGTCAAAAATTCTTTATTCATATAGACACATTTAAAATATTTTAAATCATGTTCTTATGATGCGTCCCTTTCTTTTACTACCACCAGTTCTGGACGTGGCAACTCTGAGAAGAACTGCCAAGAAACTTAGATGAATCCTTTTTTTTTAATAAATTTTATTTTACAATGATTAATAAAGCAGTATTGTTTCAGAGCAACTCACTCCCAAGCAGTTTTGTCATTAACATAATCAGAAATTTTATAATAAGCCTTTTTACATACCTAATTTATCTTTGACATATCGTTTAAACTTGTTTGTTGAAAGATCACTTACATTATTAATATTGTGGGGGCCGCTCTATTGTGGAGGCCCCTGGACAGTTGCCCTGGATGCCCTTCCTTAATCCGGCGCAAGAGCTAAATTGGAAGTGGGCGAATTGTGTTTTGCGAGGCCCCCTAGCGCTTGTTGAATGATCTTTTTTTTTTTTTTTACTTCCTTTTGTTTCGTGGTCTTATAAGAGTGAGCCTGCTGTTATTATTTATTCCGTGGCGCGGGGCCCTCCAACCGCGAGGCCGTGGGCGATGGCCCACGTCGCCCACGCCTTGCGGCGCCTCTGATCCGTCCTTATGTTTCTAGAATTACTTATATCGCGACATTTTGAAAAACTATAATATTAACCCTTGTAATCAATTACTTATTCAAAAAAAACTTTTTACTCAAAGTATAGGTACAGTGCTCTTGTTAATTTCTGCTTTGTCTTTTAACTTCTTCAAGTCACGCAACGACTTACAAATTCTGCCTACCTTCTATAAATATGCTAGTTTAATAATACAGACATAAGTTATTATTATTTGTGGCAACTAATAAAGCATAGTATAGTTGTACTAAGTGCAAGGCCGTCATGCGCCGGCGCACCCCCTACGTGGTGATAATGTGATGCCCTTTGGTTAAAGGACATCGCTGTTGACTCTGTAGAAGTTTCTAGATCATATAGGAATATAATTTGTAAGTGGTTTTTTGTTGTTGTGAATAGTAAAATATTGTTAAAAGAATAGAATGAGTTCCAATAAAGGGTTTTTTTATATTTCCCATAGGTACATTTATTCCTTACCAGCTGTGCCCGGTTTTACCCGCGTGACTCTTCTCCTCCAGTGATGATTTAATCCTATTAGCTCATAAAATATTTTAATCTTGGCTATAAACTATTCCTGTGCAAACTTTCAGGCCAATCAAATGACTGCACCGGTGGCTCAGTGGTTACGGAAGTTGCTTCTGAGACCTGGTGTTCTGGGTTCGATTCCCACCCGGGACAATTATTTGTGTGAACCACGAATAGTTGTTCTGAGTCTGGGTGTTCTTTGTGTCCGTGAAATGAATGTTTGTAAAGTCACCCGCGACACAGGGATTTATTTCCCTAGTGCGGGAGTTGGGTTTTTAAGAGAAAAAAAAAATCTGTGCAGTAGTTTTTGGGTAGAAGAGTAACAAACATCCGTCTACATATACTCACAAATTAACTGTCGCGTTTATAATCATAGAAGGGATTTTATCCGAAATTTACTAAGCCAACCGAAAATTATATTGCACTTGAATTATTAATTAATATTTCAGACAACTGGTAAACAATTTAATTAACAAAGTAGGTATAATTGGAATTATTTTAACATATATTATGTGTATCGTAACATATGTAATTGGTGAAGTAAAATTAACAAAATATAGCTTTATTTATTTATTTATCACATGTTTCCTTTGCCATTACAGATACCTACCAAATCTAATGAAACAAAGTAACTTAAAAATATGCTTAAGATATAACTATACCTTACATGTAACACAGTACGTGGCCCTTTTGAACTTTGTCGGTATATATAGTACTATATAAAGCTGAAGAATTTGCTTGTTTGCTTGCACGAGCTAATCTCAGGAATTACTGGTCCGATTTGAAAAATTATTTCAGTGTTCAATAGCCCATTAATTGAGGAAGGCTATAGGCTAAATTTAATTATGAAGATCCCACGGAAACAGTAATGTGGTTGTAACCGCGCGCAGGAAGCCAGTATAAAGATAAAACTATAAAAAACCTATCTACAAATAAAATTCAAATTCCATCATATCGCTTCATCATTTTAAATCAGACCCCGACAGGAAGCGTCGCAGGAAACACTGTCCCCTCCAAATTAGATGCGTCAGTCACGGCCGTCCACTCTTAATGTTGTACATAAACATACAGTTATAGGCATTTTAATACCCATGTATTAAAGGGTCTAGTTAATTATAGAGACAACCTCCGCAGCGTGGCGGTACAAGTCTGGCTTTGAGTCTGGGTTCGATCCTCACACCAGACAAGGTATCTTTGTGTAAATTCTAAGAATTCTCTTCGGATCTCGTTTGTTGTGGGACTGATCACCGTGCCTCGAAAAGCACGTTTAGCCGTTGTTCCTGATTGTTATAACATCATCTTTTACAAACGTATACCAGGGAACGGACAGCAGCGTTTCTACTGTGGTCAAAAACCCGCCAGCGAAGCGTAGTGACTATGGCAAAATCCCTCTCGTAAGAGAGGGCCCAAGTTCAGCCGTAGACGTTATTCAGGCTGATGATTATGGAGAAATGCGATTACATTTGATTTCAGTTGGATATAAGACTGTCTTTTGGTCTAGGCTGCAGCTCTGCTCGCCTTTATGGCCGGTGAAGTATCAAAAGCCTCGTGGCCAACTACACATGTCCGTGCGAAAAAAAAAGAACGAATACATTAATCTAAGGAGCTTGTTTGTTTGTTTGCTTGCTTGAACGCGATAATCTCAGGAACTGCAGGTCCAATTTGAAAAACTCTTTCAGTGATAGATAGTCCATTTATCTTTTTATCCTTCACGGTTAGACAAATATAATGTTTATATATTTATAGATAGGAAAATAAAATAACTTTCAGTCTTGCTAACAACACTTCAGATCTCACTAGAAGGAAATAATTATCAAGTCAAGTCCATATTTCCCCGTTGTCGGGAAGATGGGGAACAACACCTGGCGAGTAGCTATTCAGGTGTACCGTCAGAAAAAAAAGCTTAAAATTCAATATGATAATTTGTCTATGCAGTATTAAGTACATATAGTGCTATCTATTTATCTAAATGGTAAGCAGACAGAATTAGTTACTGAATTAAATAAAAATAATTTAACTATTAAAATCATTAAAATGAAACAAAAAAAAATAAAAATAAAAATACCCTTATTTTCTGATTCCACTTGATGATTTCTTCGAACAGAATATGTTGTTAGCCACGAGATTTTTGATTCTTCACTGGGCGTAAAGGCGAGCAGAACTTCATCCACATTTAATGGTTTAAAAACTACAATAGAGGTGTGGAGTAACATTGAATGACAGAATAAGGAATAGCGTGATAAGAGAACGGTGTGGAGTGAAAGAGGACGTGATTACGAAGATAAAGAAGGGAATGTTGAGATGGTTTGCTCACGTGGAAAGAATGGTTGAAGATAGATTGACAAAACAGCTATACATGGCAAGTGTGAGTGGCACAGTCGGAAGGGGAAGACCTCGACGAACGTTCTCTGACCAAATCGGAGACATCCTCGCAGGTCAAATAAGATCCACACAAAACCGACGTGCTTGTATGAAGAATGTTATGAGAGTGAATGAAGCGATAGATGTGTGTAGGGATCGTAGCAAGTGGAGGTCCATTGCCTCTTGTACCCCGCTGGGAAACAGGCGTGAGCTTGTGTTTGTATTTAAACTACAATAGAACATTGAATAGGCTCCGGATCTAAAAACTTTCAAGTTTAAAAAGCAACTCTTTTCAGGAGTAACATAAGCTATATTTAATTATGAAGCTCCCACGGGAATGGAAGCTAAGCAGGTAAAGCCGCGCGCGAAAAGCTTATCTATACTAATATCATAATGCTGCAGACTTTGTTTGTTTGAACGCGCTAATGTCAGAAACTACAGGTCCGATTTCAAAAAATCTTACAGTGTTGGATAGTCTATTTATCGAGGAAGGTTATAAGCTATATTTTACGAAATTTCCACAAGCACGGGAGCTACGCGGGTAAAGCCGCGCGAGTTAAGTGTAGCAACCCTAATACATTAGCTTTGTCAGCACCAACTCGCCCCACCAAATGCCCTAGTTTAGTATATTGTTAACTTAGCATTTACTTACTATAAAAACCTATGTAATTTTATTTTAATTGATTATTATTTCATATTTGTCATATATTGTTATTCTGTTATTTTAAATAAAGTATTTTTTTTATTAAAATCTCGAATTCCAATACTTAATTCGCGCGAGAAGCTTATAGTCTATAATACTAATAACCTACACCAAACTTACCAACTACCAAATTAACCAAAATCCTCTTCAAATCTTCACAAGTTCGTTGCTAACGGTACCGGAAGCGAGTCCCCAGCTTCCGGCCCGCCATCTTGTCGGCTATTAAGTTTAATTACTACCCAAAATAAAGCCTGTTATTTGTGCCTTAGTACTACAGCCTCAGAAGGTTGTATATAGACAGGAAAACTAGCCTTAAATTAGTTGGTTGTAGCACAAAGATTATAGTTAAGTTAATAATACTACTTATATTATAAATGCGAATGTTTGTATGTGTGGATGTATGTATGTTTGTTACTCTTTCACGCAAAAACTACTGAATGGATTTGTGGCTGAAAGTTTGCACGCGGATAGTTTGTAAGCTGGATTAACATTATAATATAAAACAAAGTCGCTTTCTCTGTCCCTATATCCCTATGTCCCTATGTATGCTTAAATATTTAAAACTGCGCAACGGATTTTGATGCGGTTTTTTTTATAGATAAAGGGATTCAAGAGGAAGATTTATATAATACATCAGCATTGCACCCGTGCGGAGCCCGGGCGGGTCACTAGTATATTATAAATGCAAAAATTTGTATGTGTGGATGTATGTACGTTTGTTACTCTTTCATGCAAAAACTACCAAATATATTTGGCTGAAAGTTTGCACGCGGATAGTTTATGAGCTGGATTAACATATTATAGGCTACAAAATATCACGCTCCGACTCACTAAAGCAGAGTGACGCGTGTTAAACTGTGGGGCGCAGCAGCAGGACGTCATCCAAGACTAACATAGGCTATATTTATAAACGAGATTCCTACGGAAACTGGTTAACCACGCAGTATAACTACTAAGTATTATAATTAATTGTTTATTTTCACCTTTCATGAAATATCAGCTGAACATAATTTTCACAATAAATAAACACAAACAAAATGTTTATTACGGTTTGTCGTAAATAACCTCGTTTTTGGCAACGTTTTCGGCCGTAAGTAATTTATCGTTGGGAAAAAACATGACTGCGATAGATTTTGTACACGCCGAAGCAAAAAAAACGGTTAAATTCGTGGCGGTTTGTAATTGGTTTATGTTCGCAGTACAAGACTTGCGCCCTTGATATAATCCTTTTCTGATCTCCAACTGCATTCAATCAAGCAGTGGATGAAAGAGGCGTCGGAACGCTTCTTTGAATCCGCGGCTCAACACCCAAACCCGTTGGTTGTTGCAGCATCCGACTACATACCTTTGCCTACAAAGCGTCGTAAACACCGTCGGCCTCGGAGCGTCCTAGACGACCCGGACGACGAGATCACAACTTACCAACTATCAGTACAGAGACTGCAAGAAACTAGCACCACTACACAGAGACCACTCTATCTGACCCGCCGGAGAAGAGTGTCCCCCCCTCGCCCTCCCGACCCTAAGTTTGCTAAGAACCTTCCGATGCCCTCGTAGACCCGAAGTCCGATAGGTCGGCGAACTGTAAGTAGAGCGACAGTTGCACAAAACTCCCCTAAAATACTAAAAGTAATACCTCAATCTCATCGCCAGCAACCGCCCTGAGCCGAGGTCCAAGTCCCACAGGGGGCGCCCTCTTGCGCAGGTTGCTTAGTTTGTAGTTTTTAAACCATTTATTAAGGCTGGAGCTCTGCTCGCCTTTATGACCGGTGAAGTAGCAAAAGCCTCGTGGATCTGAAAAAAAAAACAAAAATATAAGTATAATCCGGGCTTAACTGCTAGAATATCATTGTGATGGTCCTTAATCCTCCGTCACCGTGATTTTTGATACTTGGCACATACTTTTACCATCAGTATTATTATCAGAACGTAAGATTAAAATCTATAATGTATATAAAGTTAGTTAATTTGCTTGAACGCCCTAATCTCAGAAACTAATGGAGCGATTTGAAAAATTATTTAAGTGTTAGATATAGCCCATTTATCGAGAAAGTATTTAGGCTATATTTAATTACGTAGCTTACTTAGCTTACTTTTTAAACGAACCAGCATTTCCTCTTTTCACGGTCACCGTAGCCTAGTTGATAGTGCTCCTGCCTACGAAGATGGTGGTCCTGGGTTCGAATCCCGGTAAGTGCAAATATTTGTGTGATGAGCACGAATATTTGTTTCTGAGTCTTGGATGTTTTCTATGTATTTAAGTATTTATCTATCTATATAAGTATGTATATCGTCGCCTGGTACCCATAGTACAAGCTTTGCTTAGTTTGGGGCTAGGATGATCTGTGTGACATTGTCCCTAGATATTATAGATTATAGATATTATAGATGTTCTACTTCTACTTCCTAAGATTAGCCATTTCGAGCAAATCACCTTCAAACAAACTCTTTAACTTTATGTATTGGTATAGACATATACCTAGACTTTGATATCAAGAATAACCAGTAAATTAACAAAAGCGATTTAACGGAATATTATTAAATGTTAAATAATATTAACAATACTAATTAACTTAACTAAATAAAAATATGTAAAATAAAATAAACTAAGCTATTTAAATTATACTCAACTTATTTATTAAATAAATAAATCTGCCAGTTAATTAAAATTAAGCCTAATCTTTTATGAAAATAATATTCTGAAACATGACAACCTCTCCACACACAAAGTACTTATTTGGAAAAAATATTCAATAAACCTTTTCATACTCCCTTAAACAGCCACACACTACTTATACTTAACCTCCAATTAAACCCATCGGCGAAATCACCTCAACGAAATCCACAAAAACCGCAAATCCGGTTATAATCTCTCGATCAGCACATGCCAATGCCAAACAAACACGGTTGGGCTTAGACCGGGTATCGATCCCGGTGGGGGCGTGACCGGTCGATCGTCACGCCTCGTGGACACCCTACCCGGTGGAAAGTGTAACGTAAGATGATGTTTAGGCTCTGAGAGAATGAAGATTGCATTGAAATGCTTGATATAATGTAAGATGCATTTAGAAATAACTAGTTGGATCGAATCCTTATCTCTTATATCCTTTTCTCTTTGGCGAAAAATTATGTAGCAGCCTTTTGTCGGGAAGTTGATGTTGTTCCAACCTCATCATCATCATCGTCAGCGTGTATAACGTCCACTGCTGGACATGGGCCTCCTCCCGAAAGAGGTTTTTGCCATAGTCACCACGCTTAGCAGGCGGATTGGTGACCGCAGTTTTATGTAGTAATACACAGGGGAAAGGCTGCTGCGCTTTCCCTGGTTCCGGGACCAACGGCTTAACGTGCTTTCCGAGGCACGGAGGGTAGTCCCTCAACCAACCAGACCCGGAAAGATATCTTAGAATTTACACAAAGATTTCTTGTCCGGTGTTGGGTCGAACCCACGACCTCCGAGATTTAGAGCGCGCCAATTACCGCTACGCTACGCAGGTTGTGATGTTCCAACCTACCCGGTGGAAAATCTATATTAATATACTGGGTGAATTTTTTTACCGTCTTGATAATAATATGGTGCGTTGTGTTAGTGGAATGGAATCTATAGACCACAGTATTTGTACTAGTATTTCGGTAATTAGAGTTTCTAAAATCCCATAAATTACTTAAAAGATTACTAATTCACCCTACATAGCTCGTGCATATTATTAAAATAGGTGCCTATAATACGTAGGCCGCAATCACACACGAATGAAAAGAGTGAACGAAATATCGTAACTACCTACTTAGGTACGCATTTTTACCGTTACGATTTTCATTCAATGCTAGTAAAAAATTAAATGATAAAAGAACTATGTCTTAGACCTCTATTTCATTTACATATCACGCCCTATTATTTTCAAGACGGTAAAAAAAGTCACCCAGTATAAAGCTGAAGAGTTTGCTCATTCGTTTGTCAGTTTGCTTGAGCGCGTTAATTTCAGGAGCTTATAAGTTCGATCGGATCAACACACAGCCTAAACGGCTGATGGCAGCGAACTGCAAACTCGGAAGATGGTTTGCCAATACCTACTTCCTAAGCAATTGATAGTAAATAATCTTATTAAATTCCAACCTTAAGGAGAAAAAGGATGGAAAAGCCTATATGGAGAGAACGAAATCTATGCGGGTGACAGCTAGTCTATAGTAATCCTAGTAATATTATAAACGCGAAAGTTTGTAAGTATGGATGGATGGATGGATGGATGTTTGTTAATCTTTCCCGCCAAACCTACAAAACGGAATTGGCTGAAATTTTGCACCGGGATAGTTTATACGCTGGATTAACATATAGGCTACAAAACGTCACGCTCCGACCCACTGGAGCAGAGTAACGCGGGTAAAACAGCGGGGCGCAGCTAGTATTATTTAGAGACAATTTTTAACTGTTTGTTTGCATCGAATAAGCTCTGGAACAACTGGACCAATTTCAAAGATTATTTTACTATTAGAAAGCTGCATTATCCAGGAGTAACATATGCTATATTTAATTATAAAGTTCCCACGGGAACGGGAACTATACGGAAGCCTGTAAGAGAAGAATTTTACTTTTTTTTTACCCTGGCGTTGCCCCAAATTCGTCGATAATTCTACCGTTTTAAGCAACAAAAACGCAAGTTAAATAATAAACCGATCTAAAATCTCGTTCTAAATAACAACCATTATTAATGTACCAATGGCCATGAACTGGTACCCGGGTGTACCCGAGTGTGCCCGCGTGTACCCGGGTGTACCCGCGTGTAACCGGGCGTGGATCGATCGATGGACGCGCTCCGTCGGACCGATACCCGGCTTTAAGTTTGTTTGTTGATGGTATCGTTCTAGTTCTGATTGTGTTATAATCTTTACAACTGTTAAGTATTAACTTTTAATAAATAATTTATTGAAAGTCGTACGTAACAAAATTGATTGCCCGCAATTGTTGGGAAAAATAAAACTCCGCATGCCCTCAAGACCACCTCTTGCTCCTATATTTCCGTCTCTCCATAGAACTGTCCTCGGTGGCACTTCTATTTATGCCCGGTGAAGTAGCAAAAGCCACGTGGCTAACTACGTAGGTATATATCCGTCCGAAAAAAAAACACTTCTATTATCCCTTTGCTTTTGCAAATTATTGAACAGCAACAGTGATCCTGTCGATGTGAACGCTTAATCGACCCACTGAAGCAGAGTCACGCGGGTAAAACCGCGGGTCGCAGCTAGTAAATATATATTTTTAAAGACAGCTCCTGTACTAGGGAAAAGATGTTCATGTGTCGCAGCACACTTGTAAAGTGTTACACTTAATCTAAAGGACACCCAGACTCTAAACATGGTTATCAGAAATAATTGTCCCGGCTAGAAATCTGAACTTGAACATCAGGTCTCAGAATCTTTTGTAAGGCAATTTATACGTTTTTACAATTCCATTTTAAAATAAATTTAAAGCCTATGCGAAAATCAAACAGTGTAAAAAGCCTATTATAACATTGCTGATTATGTAAACGACAAAACAGCTTGGGAGTGACTTGCAGAGCCGAACCGATGTGTTGGCAGCATTACGATGATGATTTGTATTTTGACATAGTTTAATATAATTATATTTTCCTTCACCAGGTCACGGAGGAGTGAACCAGCTCGGCGGCGTGTTTGTAAACGGACGACCTCTGCCAGATGTCGTGCGACAGCGGATAGTGGAGTTGGCACACAGCGGCGTGCGACCGTGCGACATCAGTCGACAGTTGCGGGTGTCGCACGGTTGTGTGTCCAAGATACTATCTAGGTTAGTACATACATACATACATTCACGCCTCTTTTCCAAGCCATCCGATGCCCTCGAAGACCCGAAGTCCGAGAGGCCCGCGAACTGTAAAACTCTCCTAATATACTAAATGCCCTCTTACGCAGGTTGCTTAGTTTGTAGTTTTTAAACCACTTATTAAGATTGGAGATCTGCTCGCCTTTATGCCCGGTGAAGTAGCAAAAGCCTCATAGCTACCTACGTAAGTCCATCCGAAAAAAAAACCTCATTTCCATAGGAGTATGCAGAGATCACTTCTTTCCACTTGCCATAGTCACCACGCTTGGCAGGCGGGTTGGTGACCGCTGTATTATGATATAACACACAAGGAAACGCTGCTGCCCGTTCCCTTGTATACGATTGCTATAGACGATGTTATAACAATCGAGACCAACGGCTTAACGTGCTTTCCGAGGCACGGAGGGTAGTCAATCAGACAACCAGACCCGGAAAGAAATCTTAACAAACTTAAACATGGTTACTCATAGAAAATTGTTACAGATATGTCAGTCACAACCCAAGCCTCTTTCATTACACCGCTCATCATACTAGTATTTCACTACTCACACACACAACATCACAAGTATACACATACACACATAATGTATATATAAATGTGTGATAGTGTGTGTGACCCCGTTCCACATTATGCGCGCGACGCGTGCGCCTACCATCTAAACAATACACTTATGTCATTATCTTTTGTTTGGTTTAGTTGCCAGTCTGTGCTTTACCGTTCCAGATTTAGAGATCCGTGTGTTAAAAATTGATGTAACACCAATTTTGAACAGCGTTCGAAACTTTAAATAACAGAAAATTAATTTGTGGTATTCGCGTATCGAATTTATATTAGTCTAGTTACGAGTAACTGTGTTGATTGCATATTTTTATGACATGATTAAATTAAAATAAAAGTAACAAAGATACTACACTCTACACTTTAACCCCTGTAAGCAACCCCCCATCCCAAGGATCAACTGGATTTTGGCTAACAAGAGTTACAGTGGTGGGATTTTGAGAAAGATTAATCCTATTAATAACAAAGATTTAGTTATTTTATAAGTTAGTTTTAGTTTAAATTTTCCTCTTAGTTGTACGTATGTACTATTAATAGCCGCGACTTTGGTCGCGTATAATTTTGATGTACATACCTTATGCAATTATGCGTATGTGAGAAAAATTGCCTGCCTGATCTTATAAACACAATTTATCAAGACAATACACACATATAGGCTGTAAGCCTATATGTGTGTAATGTCTTGATTAATTAAGTAATTATGAAGTTCCTACGGAAACGTGAGTATTGCGGGGAAAACCGCGCGTATAAAGCTAATAGTAAACTGTACTATTCACTCGTTTTATCATTTTTTCAATCAATTAACCAGGCTTGAATCCTGCTCCTGGACCGCAGTCTCGTGACTAAATATAAAAGTAATATTTTTACCGTCCCAAAAAATCGCGGCAAAAATAGGCCTCAAAAATGTACGGAACCATCTAAAACAATCACTTTGTACAGATTTGTCTCCTATTTCGAAGCACCGTCTCATTTAATTGGCGTATTTATATCTTGAGATACTATCTTCTTTGGACAATGATCATTATTCGGTTGCCAAAAATACTTTACGTAAACGGCATCCATTTTGTCTTGTATGTGTTTGTGAGTGAGTATAAAATAGAGTGAGTGTGGCGGAACTGGTTGGATGTGTGTGTCAGTTTGTGTGTATAAAAATGATTGACGTTGATTGTGTGTATGTTAGGTAAGTGGTGGTATGTTGGATTTTTAGTTGAGTAAATTATTTTCATAATAGAAATTTTCCTTGTTATAATATTTAAAGTTAAGTTTTAGTTATATTAATACTGTTACCTTATTAGTTTGATAAAAGTAAATGAAAAGGTATTTGAAAGTTTATTCCATTAAGTTATCTATGCTCACATTATAAAGAGGAAAAATTTGATTGTTTGTTTGAATTTGTACCGGAACTACTGGACCGATTTATATAATACTTTCACCGTTAGAAAGCTACGTTAACCAGGAGTAACATAAGCTATATTTAATTATGAAAATTCTAAGAAATTGAAAAAAAAATATCCCTAAAAGGGTCTTATTAGATGATTGTATGGTTCCAAATATATAAAATAACTGTTTTAAAATTAAGTTACTTAAATTTTAAGTAGTTTTATACGCCTGGTACGGCTGAACATGATGAAACTATTATAATTGTAACACCACATGAAAACATGTAAGACATGCTTTAAGTGGCCGTAGCCCAATTCCTAGGGCTTCGGACTTGTGATCTTGTGGTCGCCGGTTCGAACCTCACCCATTTCACTACAGAAGTAAACCCACTCGTAACACAAGCATTTTAGCTTAGCACGATAAGTTAACAAGAATACTAGTAGACTGCAAAACTCTGGTAGTAATATTATAAAAACAAAAAAAAAAATGGGAAAATTTGATTGGTCGTTTGAAAAGGTTCCGGAAGTACTGGACCGATTTCAAAATTACTTTCACAATTAGAAAACTACCTTTCTAAGCTATATTTAATTATAAAGATTCTAATGGGAACAATAGTTACGCAGGCTAAACCGCGGGTGGAATTTGCGCTCCTAGCTAATTTAAAAAACCTCGTTAACGCGGCACGTTCCCCAAGTGCTGTAGGTACATACTTTGTACAGTACAGGTAATAAGCATTGCCATTAACATAGGACCTTCATAACAAAATATAACATACTTACTTCCCGCGCGTGGTTTCACCCGCGTAACTCCCGTTCCCGTGGGAACTTCATAATTAAATATAGCCTATGTCACTCAGGGTGAATGTAATTTTCCAATGATAAAAGAAATGTTGAAATCGGCACAGTAGTTTTTGAGTTTTTTAATTACAAAAATACAAATCTTTCCTCTTCGTAATATTAGTATAGATATAGACTAGCGGACCCGACAGATGTTTTCTTACATGATAATAATAATATATTATATATGATTTGTGGATCCAAACCATCCAGGGCGCCACCCAAACGCATCTAACACTGAAATAATTTTTCAAAATCCGTTGCGTAGTTTGAAGATTTAAGCATAAGTAGGGATATAGGGACAGAGAAACCGACTTTGTTTTATACTATAGTGATTTAGTTTTATATTGACTTCTGCTTCTTGATTATATCATCTTCTATAACATAGTTAAACCAGAAGAGAGTATGAAAGCAAGTTCAGTCCTGTAGCGTACAACAATTAGTCAGTTTTCCGTCCGCAGCGCAGAAAGCGTGACGGACAGACTTCCGGCGTGCGTGCGCGTTGATTTATTTAATGAAATTATTATTGTAATTACATTTGTTTAGGTCATTGGGAGCTAAGTAGCTTGTTAGTTAGCGATTAAATACTAGAATGATTGAGTTGAGTATATATGTGCCAATCTATTGCCCCGTTATGTAGGTAGGGGCAAGTAGAAATACCTATATGCTTCTTTTTTAACGACTGCGCAAACTAACGCTCTTTTATGTGGGTAGGGGCAAGTAGAGATGGAGCCGGATTGCTTATGCGTACCCGGCCCCCGCCAACGACGGATCGGAGGAGTGTCCGGGGGGGTTTTAGTGGTGTAGGGTCCTCTCCTCGAGGTATGAGTTAGCATACCACGCTATGGAGAGGGCCAGTCCCAGATATCCCATCGCCAGCGCGCGAATACGCTGCAGTTGTGGTGGGAATGCGTAAATGCATTTCAACCCGGACACCTATACCTATATGGTTCTTTTTTAACGACTGTACAAACTATCGCTCTCTTATGTGGGAAAGGGCAAGAAATCATGTGTTCTTTTTCAAAGATAACTCCTGCACTTGAAATAAGTACCTATGACGTAAACGCATCCTGGCGTAGCGGTATAATACTCGCTTTAAGTCTCAGAGGTCGTAGGTTCGATCCCCAAGCCGGATAAAAATATTTGTGTAAAATCTAAGATTTATTTCCGGGTCTGGTTGCTTAAGGGCTGCCAACCATGGTAACCAAGGTAACCATCATAATGTGATAACACCATCTATAACTATTGTATTCCAAGGAATTGTCAGCAGTCTTTCCCTTTTTATTACGACAACGTGGTGACTCTGGTTAAACTAAAGGAAGATGATGAAGTTTAAATCTACAACTTAATTTCACAAATACTTCATTCAGAGATATTCAGCAAACTCAGAATTAAAACAACTAAATGTTAGTTAAGGTATTTTAGGTTATCTTGATTGGGAATCAAACGGACACTAGGTCTGATAAGCAATTATTGTGTTACCGCTGAAATACCATACAATCACATTGTTATTCCAGTCAGAAATAGAAATAGTATAAGGAAGAATACAGTTATATACTATTATGTAACTTAACATCACGCTTTTGTGTAAGAAGGGGTAGGTAGAGATATACATATACATTTCTAGGGGTAGGTAGAAATATACATTTCTATTACACGTTGTTAGCAATCTAACAGGCTGAATCTTTTGCCATATACCAACTTCGAACCCCACTTTAAGCGGAAAGATAAAAAATATTATAAGTTATGAGACCCAAAGATACATTCGTAGACCTTACACAACAAAAACTGCAGTTGTACGTAGAACCTGAAGATTATCATACTATTATAATTATAATTATTTACTAAAAAAACTCAATTTCTTATTCAATATTAATATTCAGCATTCAAAGTCACAGAAAAAGTGCCATTCACGTGCAGACGGAACAGATTATCTGCTGCTTAAAAATATTAAAGATATACCAACTTACCCCACAGTGGACATATCATAACAATGCCAATGTAGGTAACATTGTCCATGTCCATATTGCCCCACTGCATTGTCTTTAGAAGGCCGTGCTTTAATTCTGTGATGTCATTAAAGCACAAAAATGAACTCGAGGGATGAAACAAAACGTCGAAATGGCGCGCGCGGGATAAATTGAAAAGCGAATGTTGACTCGATTGAGTGTCCCGCGGGAATAGGGGATAACGCGGGATTCAATCGATTGTGTTTTTTTTTGGGTTAATTTATTGAGTGCGATGTAGTAGGTACTTTAATTAATTGTATCAGTGTTTTTGGAGTATTATTCATAATTGGAGCCTTGCATGTGACTTGTTAATCAAACATATCGTTATATTTTTCCAAAGATTATATAACCAACCACATAGTATTTCCTTCAATTCTGTAATTTACATGTTAAAGTATTCTATAGATCAATTATATATAGGTTCAAGTTGAGACTTAATTAGATAAAACCGTTAAATGCTATGGTAAACGCATTTAACGGTAACGGTTTAAAGTTAATTTTTATACCAATATCAACTAGAATAATTTGAGTGAGAGAAATATAATAAAGCAAAAATGACAATTCCCGGAAAAAAAAACATCTACATACCCCAACACTAGATTCAGTTTTCAATTTAAATCGGACAATGGTCAGTGGAGTCCCGGCGCTCTTCATTCATAGCATTGTCTGTTGTATCGAAATAATATCGTCAAATCATCCCTCTGTATCTTTTGTAATGATGGCCTGCCCTCTAATTAATCCCGTGATATATAAAATAACATACATTTTCATTTTATGTTTAATGTTTTTGAATACTTTACGGAAAAGTTTACCATATACCACGTTTCAAAGGCATTAGGGGCTTAACCTAAGATACGGGTTCGAGTCCCGCCGGTGGTCGAATTTTATTCTCAATTTTGAAACATTTTCATTGGTTGGGATGGGAATGAGTTTAAGCACAGAATCATTTTATATATATTTCTGTTATTTGACTTGAGTTGGATACAAATCTTATTAAATGTTTAAATGGAAGCTGTTATAAAATATGATAATGTCTTTGTCTACCATGATCAGCATTAAATTATTCCACAATGATTTTATGGGAAGGTTTGTTGGTGCTTCCATAAAAGTATTTCACCAATGAATCATTACACGAACCATGACCATTTACTATTTCTGCATGTCGAAAACAACATCACTCGGTAATTTCTCATGAAAAAATCTTCTTCTTGCTATTCCGGAAAATAGCATTGATGAAAAGGATATCTAGATATTGTAAATATACCTGAGGATACGATGCTTCGTTTTTTTTAATTTACTTTAATTTACTTGCAATAAGACTACTTATGTACTGTGTAGTGCACACAGTACATAAGTAATCTTATTGCAAGTGGAATTCTTTACCAGTCAATAAGGTGATGCACTAGACAACCTCCGTGGCGTAGCGGTATTTGGCTCACTTTACATCTCGGAGGTCGTGGGTTCGATCCCCACGTCGGACAACAAATCTTTGTGTAAATTCTACGATTACCTTCTGGGTCTGGTTGGCCGAGGGACTTCCCTCCGTCCCTCGGAAAGCACTTTAAGCCGTTGGTCCCGATTGTTATAACATAATCTATTTCAATCGTATACAAGGGAACTGGCAGCAGCGTTACCTTGTGTTATATCATAATACTGCGGTCACTAACCCGCTTGCCAAGTGTGGTGACTATGGCAAATACCCTCGCTTTGGGAGGAGGCCCATGTTCAGCAGTGTACGTTATACGGGCTGATGATGATGATGACTAGAATAGAGATCACACATAATGAAAAAAAATACTGACGTTATTTTTCCCTAGGAGCACGAGAGCGATACACGACATTCCTAACTAAATACTCAAGGCAAAGTATTGTTTATATAGACGACTGTATGTACCTATGTATCTCTAACTAGCAACAACTAATAGTTTCAAGTAAACACTCATAGTCTGCGGTTAACCGATGTTAAACGATCTTCGTCGGCTTAGCGAAGTAATTTACCGTAAAGTTCTATTTAACTTGGTGAACGCTAGTTTAAGTGATAATTGCGGACTTAATTATTATTATTTACAAGCCATTTGGTTTAAGAGTTTAATTTATGAGAGGTATTTATTGGGAGAAGTAGAGCAAGAACACGGACACTCATTGAAGTCACCAATATCATTAATCATAATCAACTGTTTATGGTGCTTCCACTACCTATATGTCATCCCATTAAGAGTATATTAAACACCAGTATGTACTCGCTTCCATGCATGATTGCACCCGCATCTCTCGTTCACATAAGAACTTTACAGAGAAATATAGCACAATAGATTAATAGGCTAATTTTGTAAATAATTTTTAGACCAATTTCTTCACAAACGTCATCTCTAATACTACATGTAACTATCTTCTACATACTTATCGACCGCATTGGATTTTGATGTTTCTCTAATGATAATATTTCTGGTATAAGTACAATTGTATGTCATACTTAGTTGATATATCAAACAATGCAGTAGTCTAAACCAACAAAACTCAAAAAAAATATTAATTAATGTCACTATTTTTTTTGATGATTTTGCATTTTTTTCGTGATCCAATTTATGGATTGAAACTAAAATTAATAACTAAAACTTCGGTAACACAGATGCTTTCCTTTACTACGACAAAATAATACAACACATGACTGACAGATTAAAATGCTCTCCAACTTTCTCGCTTCTCAATGACACTGCGATGTTTTGCGATAGAAAATTTATAGTTACACAAGTTTTCTGACCCAGAATTCGAACCCTAGACCTCTTTGGTTACAGTGGAACATATTACCCATAGAGCAACAAGGCAGTCAGTTCAGCAAATAATACATCATCGATTTATCTAGTCAACATAACCAGCTTACCCCTCTTATCTTGATCAACAATATGTCAAGTTGCCCCGCGACAAATTGGCGTTAGTATGGAATTCAATTTGTATCAATATATTCTACATACATGACATAATTGGATTGGTATCCATTAGCCGTTTGATTGGTTTCTGGTCATCAGACAGCTTTGCATTATATCCTGACGTTATGAGAATGCACATGTAGATTCATTTATTTTCTTAAATAGACATTTAAAATTGAAGTATCTCGAAAGAGTTATAATCAAATAAAAATTTATTCTCGAATTTTTTTTATGGGGGGGCGGGGCAAGGCTGAAATCGCCTGTGGGCAAGTCCGCCACAGCGGTGTTATTTTTTAATGGAAATGTGTAAGTAGTTATCCACTAAGCTTTTACTATTTCACTGGGCATATAGGCATTCAGGGCACTAGTCTTACTAAATGGAACTACAAACTAAGCAACATTAGACTCAGAGCGATTGTTGGCGGGTGGATGGAGGAGTAATGACTTTGAGATTTTTAGGGGAGAGAGAGAGAGCTTTTGTGCAACTGTAGCTCCACTTCTTGGGCACCAAAAGATATAAAAAAAAACTTAGAGTTCCCCCAGGACTTGTTTTATTTATTTAATTAATTGAACATAAGATACTCCCTAATATTTCGGTATTCAAGTAAGAATTTGTGTCTTACGGAAAACATTTTTTTTTAATAAGTTTTGACTAAATTTAACCAAAACGCGAAATGCACAATCTTCTAAGTAGTTAGGTATTTTGTGTCAATTTACCTACAATTGCTACCCCTCGCATAGCTGGGGTGTAAGCGATCCCCAAAGGACCGCAATGAACACCCTTGTTTTATACCCCGAATACATGCGTGACGACAAGCGAATAACAGCGACTTTTTTATTATTATGAAAAAATGCAAAAATGTTTTTTTTTTGTTATATGAAGTTTTTCATACTATAATGAATTACTTTAATTATTTATGTAAATAATTTAGGTATCCAACACAAATGTAAAAATAAAATACATAAATATAGTTTTATTTGTTTTAATAATAAGTATTAAATTTATTTTTGCTACAAACACATTGGAGGATTTAATCTAGAGGTAATCGGGACTAGTGCCCTGGGCGGCAAATATTATAGGGCGGCAAAATTAGGAAAGTGGAAAAAACTTTTAAGTAAAGTTCCAGTGATAGGGCGGCATTTTCTTCAGTGTTTAGGGCGGCATTAAGTTTGATAGGTTTATCAATTTTACTTGTCAATTTCTCTCAGTTAGTATATTGACAACCTCCGTAGCGTAGCGGTATTTGGCTCGGAGGTCGAAATCTTTGTATCAATCCTAAGATTTCTTTCCGGGTCTGGTTGGGTAGGGACTACCCCCGTGCCTCGGAAAGTACGTTAAGCCGTTGGTCCCGATTGTTATAACATCATCTATAATAATCGTATATCTAGGAACGGGCAGCAGCGTTTCCTTGTGTGGTACAATATAATCCTGCGGTCACCAACCCGCCTGCCAAGCGTGGTGACTATGGCAAATACCCTCCCTCGGGAGGAGGCCTAAGTTCAGCAGTGGATGTTGTACGGGCTGATGATGACCATTGTACGGATTTATTTCTCAAACAAAAATAAAAATCATTTTTGTCCTCGACAGTACTTCACTCACTTAGGGTGTGATCACACTCGTAATTGACTTATCACAGCGTAATGCCAATGTTGTGAATGCACTCTTACAATAAATTGTTTAAGTTCGGTTCAGATAATCTGGTACTTGAGAGTTATCTTTATCTTGCGACAATAAAATAAATGCAACAAGCATTTTTGTGTAACTTTTATATTAGCACACTTTTTTAGCTTCACTTGTTAAAATATTTTAGGAATGTACGGGCTCATTTTGCCATACACAGTGAAACCTGGTTAATTGGGATCTCAAGGGACCACGTATTTTGCACCATTAAAGAGGTTCTCATTTATCCAGTTTTCCAATTAGAGAGGTTTGAAATTTAGTTGTCTCATTTACAGAGGTCAACATTTGAGATAGTACTGACATACAAATCACGTGCGAAGAAAATTTAAATGTTTGTAAACAATCTTGTCCAAACCTATCTAAACCAGTCCCAACCTGAAAGATTGTTTAACTTATAAAGGGAATTGAACTCCAAAGTCAAATAGAGGTAAACATCGAAAAAATCCTAGAAATCAAATCTCATTTAACCAGGTTCGAAAAGTCCCATTAACAGGGGTAATTTGATGAAAAAGTGCCGGGACATCATTGTAATTCTCAATAATAGTGATTTCTCACTTATCCAGGTCCCACTTAACCGGGTTTCACTGTAGTACCTACCTACATGTTTAATCGCCGTTTCTGTGAGGGAAACTATTTTTGCAGTCATTTTTAATATTGATGTTTCTATAGTCATTCATAATATTAAAAAATCAAGGCGTATATATGTGGCATAAATGGTCTATCTAACCCTGAAAGGTTTTTTTTAAAAAGAGAGATGAGTTTGTTTATTTGCTTGAATACGCTGATCTCAATAACTACTAGTCCGATTTAAGAAAATCTTTCCGTTTTAGATAGCACATTTATCGAGGAATATGCTATATTCAATTATACAAGGTGTAACGGAAAGGGTATATACCTACATAGAAAGAACAAGGCTTCTTTGGAACATAACAAACAATATGGCAAGGGTTTCAACTCAAAATAAAATAAAAAATGGTCAGTATTATTTTGCAAACAAAAAATAAAAATGCGGAACCCTTTATTCAGAAATATCAGGAGTAAGAGGTTTATTTTTACTTGCAAATAGTTCGTTGACATCGATCAGCTGATTGAGTGCTGATTTATTTCAATTTGAAAAGTTTGGTTTCTGGTATCTATGAAATTAAAAAAATCATTACTTCCGGACTTGTAGAGATAGGATTAAATAACCCTTGCCATATCGTTTGTTATCATCCAAAAAAGCCTTGCTCTTTCTATGTATATACCCTTTCCGTTACACCTTGTATAGGCTAGATTTAATTATGAAATTCTAAGTACATAATGAAAATGCATCACCAAACATTTATCACTCCATCAAAACTAATCCATTATCAAAGCCACTCAAAAAACTGCCATCAAAAAATCACACTTTACCAATAGCCTCCCAAAACACCCATAACCTAGTCCGAGACCCCATAGCAATCCCAACACCATCACGCCCCCACCCATGGGACATGGCATTAGTAATATAATTAAATTCCTTCAATAAAATAATGCTACTTCATAGCAATTCTATTAATGTTAGTGAAAGGGTGGACTGGACGATCTGATTAGATTTATTATAGTGGTTGGTAGTGGATTAATATATGGTTTTCTGTTTTAGTAAGTCGTATATCTATACTAATATT
Source organism: Nycteola revayana (assembly GCA_947037095.2). Taxonomy (NCBI): domain Eukaryota; kingdom Metazoa; phylum Arthropoda; class Insecta; order Lepidoptera; family Nolidae; genus Nycteola; species Nycteola revayana. The sequence continues at coordinate 38,353,408 of OX344839.1, read as the reverse complement.
ATAAAGATTTGAATGTTTGTTCGTTTGCATAGAATAGACACCAGAAATAATAGACCGATTTCAAAAATTCTTTCACAATTATAAAGCTACTATGTTCAGGAGTACCATAGGCTATGAAAGCTTCATCATCATCAGCCTGTTGTAGTCCACTGCTGAACATAGGCCTCCCCCATCGATTTACAGCGAGAACGATCGCTAGCGGCCTGCATCCACCGACTCCCCGTGACCTTTATGAGGTCGTCGGTCCATCGTGCAGGCGGTCGTCCTACGCTGCGCTTGCCAGTTCGTGGTCTCCACTCGAGAACCTTTTTGCTCCATCGGCCGTCAGTTCTTCGAGCTATGTGTTCTGCCCATTGCTTCAACTTGCTAATCCGTTGAGCTATGTCAGTGACCTTCGTTCTCTTGCGGATCTCTTTATTTCTGATTCGATCACGCAGGGAAACGCCGAGCATAGCTCTTTCCATAGATCGCTGAGCGACTTTGAGCTTTCTTGAGCTATGAAAGCTTATATTTTATTATGAATATTTTACGGAAACGAATGTTACGTGGTTAAAACCGCGTGCGATAGCTAATATTCAATATGATGATATAATTTGTAGGATAGTATTTTTATTATTTATGGGATAGCTAATATTCAATATGATGATAAAATTTGTAGGATAGTATTTTTAAAATTAATATCCATACTGGGTGACTTTTTTATCCAAAAAGTTAATAATATACATTCTTAAATATTATTATTTTTTCGCAGGTATTACGAAACGGGTAGCTTCAAAGCCGGGGTGATCGGTGGTTCAAAGCCCAAAGTAGCCACACCGCCAGTCGTAGACGCCATTGCTGCATACAAGAGAGAGAACCCGACGATGTTTGCCTGGGAGATCAGGGACCGGCTGCTGAGCGAGGGGATTTGCAGCCAGGATAATGTGCCTTCAGTGTCTAGTATTAACAGGTGAGATCTTTGACTATTAAGTAATAAAATAAAATCAGTGCTGGCTACGGTGACCAATCTCTAAGGAGATTGGCCTCTAAAGACGTATCATATTGCACAAGTCGTGCACTCTCTGTTCTTTCTCTCAAAAACTTATGGGACGGTTCTACCGACACGACCGGTGACACATCAGACATCACAGCTAAACGTGCTCTCTGAGGCACGAATGTTCTCGAGAGAAATTTCTAAGTGTCTGAGGTCTAGAAATCTAAAATTATTTATCTTTTCAAATGAAAACAGCGGAGTGTACCGGGTGCATTCTATAATTGAAATTCTATAAAATTTTTGTTCGCAAGAATACTTAAAATGTTTGGCGTAAGTTGCATCGAGGTATCGAATCCAGGACTGGTTCGATTTCTGTATCGGACAAAATTGAGTGTAATTAGACAGATGTACATATTATCTTAGAAGCATTTGGTCGTAAGTGACAGTTTACGATAAAGGCACATATGACGAATGTTTCTGACGTATAATGGCACATACGACCTCATACTTCTGAGCTCTAGATTTACATCTTAGTTTAGATTTTTTTTAAACCAAAAATATAAATTTGAGTCAAACAATATTCTGTTTTTTTCCCCATCCGATCTTTTGACAACATACGTATATAAATATAACCTAATCCTTTTAAATATAAATGTTCTTATTTTTATACGTTTTTGTAACGCATCAAGAATAACAATGATACCAAACATTTTTCCCAAATATACCACAAAAAAAGTTTCAGGGAAAAAGTTAAATCTTTACAGCAAAATGCGCTGTATTCCGTTGAAATACAGTTTATTTTCACTTCGTATTAGAGAAAACTGTGTAGGGCCACAAAAAGAGATTTTATAAATTAAATTTAACATTAAAGTGAAACTACCTTTTTTAATTAAATAATGTTTTTACTGTATAACTATTTATGAATTTAATAAGAATTATAATTATTGTGTTTTTAACAAAAATAAATTCGCCCAACGTGGGGCTCGAACCCACGACCCTGAGATTAAGAGTCTCATGCTCTACCGACTGAGCTAGCCGGGCATACTACTATTTAATGTAAATATACACATATAAGAACGAGTAGGTATATCTGTGTATCACTGTGTATTTTAATAGTTTATTATAATTGGCAGAACGATTGGCCATTCTTACTGTTATGTATATAAATTTATTTAAATAAAAATGATAAGGCGCTGGTTTTTGGTAGGATTGTGATGATGTGTATATTTAATAGTAAAAGTACTTACTGACATTACAAATCATATAAAAAATTACAAATAAAAAAGTAAAATCGTTAATAAAAAAGAGGTTCTATTCGTTAAACCTAACTTTAACGTTAAAATTTAAAAATGGACATGATTTTCGCAAAAATCTTTACCTCGGAGACGGGTACCTACATGGCAAAATGAACTCTAGTGCCTCATATTAGAAGATAATCTAGTTTGTACGAACATGCACTCCTGAAAATTTATATTAAGAAATAATAATGAAATAATGAAATAATGAAATGTATTCAGCACTTAGGTATTTACATACACTTGTACTTGTCAAAATTACACTGTATAAGACTAAATCTATCAAAAGTATCACTTAAGTAGCTAAAAACATTGTTATAATTATTTGATCTTACAGAATTTTTAATCAGTCTGTCCGTCTGTCGAGCGCTAAATGACAAATGTAAACATTAGGTATAGTAAGATGCCTTAAAGGTAACAGGTCTAAAATTAAAATTAACTTCCAAGAATCCGGCCAAAGTCTAAGCGACATCCACCTGAGGGCACTCTTAAGGGGTTAGGACCAACGCTCAGGGTGCCACTGGAGACATTTTAATTTGTAATTTTTGAGGCTATTAAAAAAGTATAAATGTGTGAATTTAATCCAAAAATAATTTTGCACAGATTATACTAGGTATAAAAATGATTTAATCTACATATTATGTCAAATAAATGGAATTTTAAGGACTATGAGATGTTTCATACTTAAATAATTTAAAAAAAATCCATTATTAATATTCTTTATGTGAGTTTCCTTTAATTGCGTTTTCTCTGGCCTCTCAAGGGGTTGCGTGTGCAAACCGGATACGGCTAGGATGGGGGCGCAAAGATGGCGCACCGGATGTAGAGACACGTGCTTCTACGTTCCGGACTTCCTATCCATTGAATTATTATTCTCATATAATATAGAGCGATGTAGAGATGACTCTATGCCTCTATTGTAGAGTTTACGACTGTTTCAACTTATGATGGAATTTTGTATCCGATACATGACTTTTCGATTAGTATAATGAATTTATAAATTGATTTTATGAATGAATGAATGAATATGAGTAATATTTAGAAATAAATCTGTAATAATACTAATATCTATACTAATATTTAAAAGAAGAAAAGTATTTTTGTATGTTTGTTTCGAATAAACTCAGTAACTACTGAACGGATATTGATCATTCTTTCACTATTAGATATAGTGGGTCGGAGCGTGACGTTTTGTAACCTGTTAATCCAGCGTATAACCTATCCCGGTGCAAAATTTCAGCCAATTCCGTTTAGTAGTTTTGGCGTGAAAGAGTAACAAGCATCTATCCATACTTACAAAGTTTCGCGTTTATAATATCAATCTATATATTATATTTATTAACCACATTACAACTTTCAACGTATCGAAATCCCTCCATCATTAGCAAATAAAGATAACTCTCCCCAAATTAATAAACGGTAGTAGATAAGCATTTATGATAATAAAATCGTTGACATTCTAATAACTGGAACCTCCCGTATTCTGGGGAGTTTTATCTAATCTGGCAACACGCAATTAGTCGCGGATTTAAGCGACAACACTTGAGGTGGAGTGCGTTGTCGGTTACATTTTTAATATAAGTAGATTATTGATTATTTCTGATGTAATAATGTATTTAGTACGCGGATTACATTGAGATAAAAATACTTTTAACGCAGACCTAGTTGCAGAGTACTTATTAATAGAAGCAGCCGTAATCCAATGGCTAGGGCGCCGAACTTGCGATCATGAGGTCGCCGGTTCGATCTCCCACCCATTGCAATACTGACGTGAACCCACTCGTAACACGAGCATTTTTACTTAGCACGATGGGTTAACAAGAATATTAGTAGTGTCCAAAAACCGAAAAAGTCGCCACCTCAGCATAGACTAGGCGATACCTACCGCTAATTTTCAGTTGGCAACTCGAGTAGTGACCCACGTGCGAGGGTTGCTACACTTAAATAGTATACCATTCATGCGTATTTGTGAGGGGAAAACTTTAATATCGTTGGCTTCTTGCAAGAAGTCATTATGTGACATATTCATATTCACTATTCTGAGATATACAGTATTTTAGTTCGATTTAGGTATTTTAATTATCATCTATTTTAAAAATAACTTTTGCAGCTTGGTGACTTTTTGTAAATGCCTGATTTCCAAAGTTGCGGTTTGGATTTAATGGTAAGGCCGTAACTCCTAAATGATATAATATTATAAATCAAATACTAAATTAAAATTATTGACTAAGCTAATGTATTATACTTTGAATTCTTGACATTTAATATTCATAATAATTATAATTAAATGTTTTATTTTTATTTTTATTATTTGGATTGCCAACAAATGATACACAAATCTTTTAAATTAACAATTACAAATAAGAAACATGCCTTGTGCTCATTCAATTATAGGCAACCACATCTTACACGGACATAACTAGTACCGATTTAAACATTATTTAAAACATCAACAAAAACATAAACATTTACAATTAAAGAAAATCTAAATAAATTTTACAAAGATACGGAATAGACTACCCAACTTCAAACCTCTTCTAGCTTAGATCTGAAATAATCTGCAATTTTCTTCTTAAGTACTAACTTACTGTCGCTAAAAATGTCTAATTTTAATAATCGAGAGAGATCGTTATATAACTTAGCCATCCTTGTCAAAGGTGCGTTAAGACCTAAGTTAGTTTAAACAATAGATAATATCCATGCTGTATTAGTGAAACAAGACTTAATTGTGATGTTTGTTATTGTAGTTTATACATTTGTAATGTAAGCCTAAATATTTGCATGCCGTTAAATAGGCAAAACATGCTGAACTTTATATATATCTACCATCCTGTAACCATGTTTTATCGCAAATAAATGATCTTATCTTAACTAAAAATTTACTAGATAGAAATGAGTGAGTTTTTGCCTTTTGTAGAATGTGTATAAAAACAATATGGATAAAAACGTATTTAGTGTTTTTTTGCAGTTAATGAGTTCTTGCAATAAGCTGACGAATATTTAATAATAAAGCCCTGATTGAAAACAAGTTGCAAATTTGTTTCTTAACTTTTTTAAATATTCTATTAAAAAGTAACTTAGGCATTCTGAGTCCCAAAAATACAGTTTTACTAAAATCGCATTCACCCGTACATTTGTCAACCCCTTGGTGCACTATCAAAAAGTGCTTACTCCAAGTGCGCAGTGGGGTGCAATGATGTCCATTAATGAACAATAACTGAGTTTATTGGATATCAATGTGAGAGGGGTGAATATTTGTATCGCAACTTGAGAGTATAGGGTAGGTATGTGATGAAAGATAATCCTTATTGTATACACCTTGTTTTGTATGAAAGAGTATGGAAATTAATGTTTAATGAAATCATCAAATTAATCGTTACTTTTTTTCGACTTAAATAATACAATTCTGACGAATATTAAACGATATTAACCACGTTTAGGTTTGATATATACAAATTAATCCCTGTGTCTATAATCATTCATTCTTATGTTGTGTGTAAGATGACACTGCCTTAGGTACCTATAATTTCATGGATTTGTTTGGAGTTAAGTGTTGTATCTTACTAATATTATAAACAGGAAAGATGTGATTGTTTGTTTGTATTGAAAAGGCTTCGGAACTATTAAAAAATATTTTACCAATAGCAAGTTACGTTATTAAGGAGCTATATTTAATAACAAGCTTCCCGCGCGCAGATTCACCCGCGTAACTCCCGTTCCCGTGGGAACTTCATAATTAAATATAGCTAATATTAATCAGTGATAATGTAGCATTCAAATGGTGAAAGAATTTTTTTAAATCGGTTCAGTACTTTTTGAGCCAATTCGTTACAAACATACTTACATACAAATCTTTCCTCTTTATAATATTAGTATAGATAAATTCCCACAAGAACGCGTGTTTCGCGAGTGAAACCGTGTGGTTTTGAGACATTGCTTTCAGCTGTAAGGTAGCCATTTGTAAAATTGGTCTGTAATCTCACTTATTTTTGTTTGTGTTTATATTTTTATTTTGCAATAAAGTGTATTTCATTCATTTATTCAGTCCCCGTTCATTCTTCATTCATTCATGAAACAAATCAAATTAAAACCCAAAATTTTCATAAACACATCAGATCGAATCAAGAGTGAAAAATACCAAAACAGTCAATTTAAAAGCCATCCCTTCACTATACGGGGGTAATAGCCGCCCTCCGATGATACGACACGTGTAAGTCACGCGACCGACACGACGCCGACACGTGAACGCAATGTAAGTGTCGGAACTCAAAATGCGGTCGTTTGGTACTCAATGGCAAATTATTAAAATGGGAATTATTCGTTTTTGGGTAAACGCTTAACAGTCACCATCTCTCTGCCCTCTTTGTACTGAATTTACTTTCCAAGTGTTTCTATAAATTTCAAATATTTTTCTATCTTTAAAAAGTGATGTTATTTTTTCTAGCCTAACTGAAATTGATCTGTAATTTATCTAAAGTTAACTAGTATGATGATCTATACTTAATATATAAAGCTAAAAAGTTTGATTGAACGCGCTAAATTCAATAAAAATTTCAATAAAATCTTTCATTGTAATACATCCTATTTATCGAGGAAGGTTATAGCCTATATTCATCAATTATGAAGTTTCTGCGGTATTATGCAGATGAAATCACGCGCAGGATGAAATTCAGAAAATATTTTCATAGAATGTCTGTGTTTACAACTATATGCGTGCCAAATTTCAGCGCAATGTGTTTAAGTATTTGTGTCTTATTTTTTCTTTTTTTTTCATTTTAATATGTTACCCTTTTTTTACTTTATGCTTCAAATTGAAGAAAGTCTAATTGAAGTTTATCATCGTAATTTTATGATTAAAATAAATAAAAATATTTTTTTGAAAAATATTTAAAAGTATATAAATATGTTTCGGAATATTTATTCTACAAGTTCTTACAATCTTTAGTCATTAAAATTAATACAGAACATACATTTATATAACTCAGTTCATTTAGTTTTTGTATTATAAACTTCTTAAGTTCAACATCTTATAAAATAACAAAGTCCCATAATCATAAAACCACCCCATAAAACAAAAATGCAAAAAGCTAACTTAGCAATACCTAGACATTTTAATAGAGGGACGGGCGGGTAATTGAAGCCATAACTCTGGCAACCCCAATTTGACATTTAGATTTTTTGCCGCGCAAACGGAATATGTCTATGGCTACAGTAATTTAGGTCGAGGGGTGCCATCGTGTGAATTGTATTATTGTTAAATTAACTTATGTGTTAAATTAAACATTTTTGCCTTTTAAAAAGGACGCCTTTTTGCGACCCGCGCCAAATAATTCCCATAGATTTTTTCAAAATATTATGCGATACGCCCAATTTTTTTATTGTTAATAAAAACCGAATTGGTCATATGGTTTCAGAGTTATTCATGCGATTCATGTTTATTCCTAAAATACATCGTTCATTTGTTGCAACCTCCGTAGCGTAGCGGTATTTGACTCGCCTTGAATCTCGGAGGTCGTGGGTTCGATCCCCACACCAGACAGAAAATCTTTGTGTAAATTCTAAGATTTCTTTCCGGGTCTGGTTGGTTGAGGGACTACTTTCCGTGCCTCGGAAAGCACGTTAAGCCGTTGGTCCTGATTGTTATAACATCATCTATAATAATCGTTTGTCAAGGAACGGGCAGCAGCGTTTCCTTGTGTGGTACAACATAATACTGAGGTCACCAACCCACCTGCCAAGCGTGGTGACTATGGCAAATACCCTCCCTCTCGGGAGGAGGCCCATGTTTGGCAGTGGACGTTATACGGGCTGATGATGATGATGATGATGATGATTTGTTGCAAGACTGTTGTAAAAATTGATGGCATAAGGTTAAATAAAACTAAAACATGTCATATTTTAATACTTTAAACCAATTATCTAGGCTGAAGCTCTGGTCGCCTTTATGCCCGGTGGAGTTGCAAAAGCCTCAGGGCTAACAACATATGTGCGTCAAAAAAAAAAAAAAATTCACCTGTGTAACTCTCGTTCCCGTTAGAACTTCATAATTAAAAATATAGCGTATAACCTTAATATATACCATAAATTGTCTATCCAACCTGAAATCATTTTTCAAGTCGGTCCAAAAGTTCCTGAGATTAGCGCGTTCAAGTGAACAAACCATCTCTTCAGTTTTATATATTAGTATAGAATAGATTTAAAAAAAGTGTAAAATTATGTCTGTCTATATTTATCTTTGTTACGCTTCCACACCTTAACTACTGAACCGATTTGTTTAAAATTAGGTACAGCGGTAGATTAGACCTATAGAAAGGTTATATTCTACCTTTTAATACAAAAGTAATTAATCGATGTAAAATAAGTCGCAGATAAAAGCTGATTCAATAATACATTTCAGACCGTATAAGGAACACAATACTGCGCGCCAAAACCAAGATAACAGACGTTACCCAGAAAGCCGCTAAACTTAAGTGGGACTGGGCTGGACATGTCTACCGCATGTCAGTTGACAATTGGGCTAAAAGAACCACCGATTGGGTCCCAATAAACGGTCGACGCCATCGCGGCAGGCCGAGACGAAGATGGAGGGACGAGCTTGACTTCTACCGTAGGGACTGGCCGGTACTCGCAAAAGACAGAGTTGGGTGGAAAAGGGAGAGGGAGGCCTTTGCCCTGCAGTGGGACAACACAGGCTAGTTAGATAGTTAGAAATAATACATAAATCTTTTATACACAATTTTAAATTTATTTTATACCATAGTCCATTTGGTTTTTAAACAAGTTCTACATGTTCTGGTCAGTTAACTAAATAACTAGAATAATTATAAAACATGATTATTACAAATACGGAATTGTAACAGTAAAGTGTAACAATTACAAAAAAATAATTACTTTTAGATTTACGACAAAACATATATAACAATATTGTGTGTTTTGTTATGAATCTTAGCTTAAGATAGTAGTTGGATAAACGCGTTAAATGATTATATATACCAGTAATACAAGCATATACGTACATAACCCAAGGAAGAGTTATGCCATACCGCGCTTAGCAGGCGAGTTGGTGACCGCAGTTTTTTTTTAATGACAGTTAGACGTACGTTGGTAGCCACGATGCTTTTGCTACTTCACCGGGCATAAAGGCGAGCAGAGTTCCAGCCTTAATAAATGGTTTAAAAACTACAATATAAGCAGGTTGCGCCCCCTGTGGAGCTTGGACCTCGGCTCAGGGCGGTCGCTGGCGATAAGATTGAGGGATTATGACTTTGAGTATTGTGCAACTGTCGCTCTACTTTACAGTTCGCGGGCCTCTCGGACTTCGGGTCTACGAGGGTATCGGATGGTGGTGACCGCAGTATTGACCCGTAATAAACAGGGAAACGTTGCTGTCCGTTCCTTGATATACGACTGTTATAGATAAAATAATAACAATCGGGACCAACCTCACAGATTAATATTATTAATTTATAAACGCGTAAGTTTGTGAGTATTGATGGATGGATGGATGTTAGTTACCCTTTACGCAAAAACTACTAACTGGATCTGGCTGAAACTTTGCACGGGGATAGTTGGAGCTGGCACTGGAGCATAGTAACGTGGGGCAAAACTAGTATTTCATAATTAAGTCCAGCGTTGGAATCGAATCCACGACCTCTGAGACTTAAAGGGTGATTTATACAGGAATGTCAGGATGCCAGATACCTATATTTTCTCTCGTTTACGTAGTACCCCAATAGAATACTCAAAACTCATGCATTTTACTTTTGAAATATTTATTGAAACAAATTACCGGTAGTCTAAGAGATAAATCAAAAATAATTCGCATAACCACTCCTCTAAAAGAGGGTAATAATATATAAAAGGGTAAAACATGACCGGATCTGGTAACCCTTTATTACGGAAACGGATATGATATCATAACCTTTCTGCGAGACCACAATTGCCAGTTTTCGCATTTTTTTCCCGAAAATATACGAGTGTTTTTCGCAAAAATGTTTTTGTTTTATTGTGTGTTGCAATGTTGCAGTGTTCTTGTGTTATATTGTAATTGTTTCAATTTCTTGTTTTTAAGAACAATACAATCATATAACAAAAGAGAGCAATTTATATTTAGTTTCTAGTCGATAAATAAACTCCTCTTAACAGACAAGCCAGGCTTTTTGAGGGATATTGCCATAATCCCCACGCTTGGCAGTCGGATCGGTGATCGTAGTAGGAAGGTATCCTAGATTTGATATATGCTGCTGCCTATCCATCAGCTGCATGTCCCTTAGTGGGGAAGACAAGCCGGAAATCATGGGTTTCAACCGATATGTACATAAATAGTATTAATTTAAGATCTGGAGAAAAATGGTTTGATTTTTTTCCTACGGTTTTAGAAGATATTTTTATATTTCAAACACGTGCACATTGGTAAAATCATCGCTTATACGGTGACAGGCAAATTGGAAATGAAGAAGATTCTAGTTCTATGGAAACACATTAAAAACAATATTTAAAGTACCTACGAGTATCATCATAATTCAAAAGAAATTGAAAAGTTTCCCATACTAGCTTCCCGCGCTTGGTTCCCGTTCCTGTGAGGAATTCATCATTAAAATATTGCCTATGTCACTCCTGGATATCCCAGCTTGGGTCGGATTGCTTCGTGCGTACCCGGCCCCCGCCAACGACGGATCGAAGGAGTGTCCGGGGGGTTTTAGTGGTGTAGGGTCCTCTCCTCGTGGTATGAGTAAAGCATACCACCGCTATGGAGAGGACGAGTCTTACATATCCCGCCGCCAGAACGCGGATACGCTGCTGCGACGGTCGGAATGCGTAAATGAAGTTCCCACCGGCCAAAAAAAAAATATATATCACAATTTTTTATGGTAAAAGAGTTTTTGAAATCGGTTCAGTAGTTCGAAGTCTATTTAACGCAAACAAATATACGAAAAACAAACAATCAATGTCTACACTTTATATTGATGATTAAAACCTTATCCACTAACCTTTGACATTATGATAACAAAAACACAAATAACACATCAATCACCAAACCCTCTTCAAACTGATGACTCTATTATAAAAACCTAATAAAGTAATAACACCTTTTTGATAACTTCGGTAAACAATTTTTGCATATGTCAACTTTATAGAAGCTGGCAATATTTCACCGGGAAGCGCTATACATCATGGCGGGAATGAACTGTCAACTAGAAAATGGCGGGAGAGAAGATGGCTGCCGCGATCTATGATTTTGTTGTAGACATCATATTTTGGTTTTGATTTTTTGTGTTTTGACGATTTTGTTCTAATAAATTAAGTAAATTACAATTAAATACGGGTAAATAATCCTTTTTATATTTATACTTTAACCTAACTTTATAACTTTTAAGTGTTGTGTGTTGTTAATCGTAAAAAACGCGAACGACATTGCTGATTCTAGATTAATTGTGCTGGAAAAAAAAACCATAACACAAAATACATGGTGTCTATAGGAAACAATAAACATAACAAGTACATAAGTAGCTGAATTTGGACCGTTAATTTCATAATTGAATAGCAAATCTATAATATAAAAATGAATCGCAAAATGTGTTGGTAAGCGCATAACTCTACAAAGCCTGGACCAATTTGGCCAATTCTTTTTTTTTATGTTAGTGGAAGTTCAAGGATGGTTTTTACGGCGAGAAAAAATCGAATAATTGCCTGAAAACCCCTTAAAACAGCCTTTTTCTTTTTCCCATACAAACGTTTTCTAACTAAAATGTAGAGTCAATTTGAGCTTTATTTTGTTAATTAAAAACTTGAATTTTTTTGCCAAGATATTTTAGGGTAGGTGTAGGGTAGGGTAGGTGTAGGGTAGGGTAGGGGTAGATTAGGGGTAGGTGTAGGGTAGGGGTAGGGTAGAGGTAGGGTAGGGGTAGTGTAGGGTAGGGGTAGTGTAGGGTAGGGGTAGTGTAGGGTAGGGGTAGTGTAGGGTAGGGGTAGTGTAGGGTAGGGGTAGTGTAGGGTAGGGGTAGTGTAGGGTAGGGGTAGTGTAGGGTAGGGGTAGTGTAGGGCAGGGGTAGTGTAGGGTAGGGGTAGTGTAGGGTAGGGGTAGTGTAGGGTAGGGGTAGTGTAGGGTAAGGGTAGTGTAGGGTAGGGGTAGTGTAGGGTAGGGGTAGGAGTACCGCATAAACGAAGTCTCTACGGCCCAGTTTATTTTATACAAATGTTTAGGTCTTTTATGTATCGATTGAGGCAGTACGAAGTCTGCCGGGTCAGCTAGTTTGTTATAAATATCATACGTAAAGATTATACTCAATACCTAATTTATTGCATTTCACAATGTGTTTACCTACAAATGTTTTAATATTATAAGTAATAAAAGTAAAACCAATAATGAACCCTGTCGGGCACAGCAACATAGACATAATCTAACACCTAAACTAGAATTTAAATGCATCACACTCCAACGGTTGGGAAACTGGTGACCTGAAATACAGGCTTAGAGCCTAGTCTAGGCATCAGTCTACCACAATATTCTTGTAGATTTAAAAACTTTGTAATGTCTGTGTACAATATTTTACGTTATAGTATTGTGGAGAGAAATAAATAAATTGATTCGATTGATTGATTGATATCATAGGAGGCCACGTATATTACAAGGCACGGGTAATTTTCATTGCGATTATATTGAAGACTAATTTACTATATCAGGTCCATTTCGTGTATAATTTTGTAGCACATACCTAATATAAGACATACATAATAACTTTATACTTAATATAATCATCGCAAATGCAAATTCGTAGCATCTCTTACAATTAGAGCAAATGACAGCGGTAATCCATTATCCGCGACCCCAAAAATGCGACTAAAAAGTCGCGGCGACAACCCAAACTGTAATAACGCAAGCCGCAATGAATGGCCGCGGCACGCGACAGAACATCCTTTTGCAATATACTGAGCGGTCGCCCGAATTTGTCGTGCTTCCGACGACCTTTGTCTGAAATATTTTACTCTTAAGGGTAAAAAGTACCCTAGCGCCAAATTCGTGAGTTATCAAATGTAATTTATAGGATTTGCAATGGATTTCTGACTTGGTGATATGCATAAAGTTTTCTTTTGTTGGGTAGCTTTTGATTTATAATTAGGCTCCATCAAGCGCTTCTATTTTTTAAATTGTCTGCGCTGTCTTTCGGGAGGAATTGGTAAACGTTCATATGATTTATTTTTATTTTAAAACATTGAACGTCTTTTTTTGTTGATTTGGGACTAATCCTTCTCACACGCCAGTAACTCTTGTAAGCCAGGATCAACAGCGGCATACACGAAAGAAGCTCAAAGCTGTTGCGCTCAGGCTCATCCCGAGACACCCTAATGTCTTGGATCTCTTGTACAATTTAATCAGAAAGTTTATAGGAGAAGTTGAAACGTAAATTCGACTTCTTGTGTGTTAAGGCGCGGTGAATAGACGACTTTTACGTATTAGTTTTGTCACTGTTGCTCCGCGTAGAAATGAAAGAGAAGCGAAGAGACGCCGCGATGGCGCAACGTTTCGTTCGACTCGTTCGAGTTATTAAATACATTAATCCTTGCAAATATCTTATTCCAATCGATAAATAAAAACAACAGTTCCCTTTATTATTATATATTACATCACTGTTATTAATATTATCAAGATTTGTTTATAAATAATACAGTTACAATTGCTACAATTTCAATTTAAATGGTTATTTTATGGTTTTGTGAAGCCTCTTTTGGCTAGGTACAGCGCCTTAATTAATGAACGAATAAAATATTTATCTCAGAAGAAACATTTACATTTAAAATCTTTATAAATGTTTCCTGGTAAAACTTATTTACATATCTTCATATTCAGCATTCTTTTCGTCTGTCGTCAATCTATGCATTTGTAAATCTAAGTTTGTTATTTCGATAATTTCTTCCAAATTGTTAGCTAATACATATTTTTGCTCACAGGATTGTTCGCAACAAGGCAGCAGAGAAAGCAAAACATGCGCACAACCAACAACAACAGCAGCAAGAACAGGAGATCAGCTCAGCGCAGGGCAGCGTTGTATCTGTAAGTATACCACTCAATATTGAACTTTATATATATAACTTTATCTTAAATATAAAATACAAATTTAAAAGAAGTAGGGACTGTAGGTAACGAAAAACTTTGATAAAAATATTTAAAAAAGTAGAATGGTAATGATATAAATAAATGGAAACATTTGGAAAAACGAACTAAGTCCGATATAAGGCTGAATTTTTCGAATTTAAGCTTAATTTGGGAATACAAATCGAGCCTAAAGGCTACTATCGTAAAGACATTAAAAGTTTACATTCTTTTACATACATTTGTATTATAATATCCATGGCGGAGATATGAATCAGTTCCTTGATATCTTAACATCTTCAGTTTTAGTTTAATTTTTTCTCATTGATGTTTAGTATAAATTATCATCATCAAGTTTCATGGAATTAAATACCTTTTCAAGTGTATAAATTGAATTACAACCACATTTTTTAAATTCATTCTAAATTTGCTCATTAATCTTATTTTGAGCCTGGAAAAGATTGCAGCAGCGGTACTACCCACGATAAATGGGCTATCAAACACTGAACAGATTTTTTTTTTCAAATTGGATCATTAGTTTCTGACATTAGCGCGTTCAAGCAAACGCTTCAGCTTTATATCTTAGTATAGATTACTTTGTATCTGTATTTGTCATGTACAATAAAGAATATTTTAGTATTTATTATTATTATCCCCTCCCCTAGGTGATAACCCATGCCGGCAACGCGCCTGGCACCACGGCAGTACTCTCCCCCACCACGGACCAGCACGTCACCAACACTGGGAGCTACAGCATCAACGGCATCCTGGGTATTGAGCAGGTTGAAGGTCTGCATAATGGCAATGCTACAGGGTTGAAGCGGAAAAGACATGAAGATCAAGGTAAGACTTCAATATCATCATCATGACATGCCCGTATGACAACCACTGCTGAATATATCACTGCAGTATTATGTTGTACCACACAAGGAAACGCTGCTGCCAGTACCTTGATATACGATTATTATAGATAATGTTATAATAATCGGGACCAACGGCTTCACATGCTTTCATCAACCCGTATGACAACCACTGCTTCACATGCTATCATCAGCCCGTATGACAACCACTGCTGAATATATCACTGCAGTATTATGTTGTACCACACAAGGAAACGCTGCTGCCAGTACCTTGATATACGATTATTATAGATAATGTTATAATAATCGGGACCAACGGCTTCACATGCTTTCATCAGCCCGTATGACAACCACTGCTTCACATGCTATCATCAGCCCGTATGACAACCACTGCTGAACATATCACTGCAGTATAATGTTGTACCACACAAGGAAACGCTGCTGCCCGTTCCTTGTTATACGATTATTATAGATAATGTTATAATAATCGGGACCAACGGCTTCACATGCTTTCCGAGGCAAGTGTAGTCCTAAACCAACCAGGCCCGGAAAGAAATCTTAGAATATATACAAAGAATTCCTGTAGGGATCGAACTCACGACCTCCGAGATTTAAAGCGAGTCAACCGCTACGATACGGAGGTTGTCAGGTTCCGAACTTGAATAGATTTTTATTAATTGATTGTTCATAAGTACATAACAATAATACATACCTATGATTAATTTGCTAAATTATGGAAAAATATCAGCTGTCGCGTTGGTATGACAATTTACAGAATTATTGCGGTATGACGTCTATAAAAAAATGTCTAGAATGTCTGTTTTCATAAAAAAAAAAATTATATTCTGAATTTTGTATTTTATCCTTTTGATACGTTAAACAAAATATACATATTTATTTTGTCGCATACTAAATTGATATCGATACATTTAAACCACCTTAATTTAAATTTAACTCCAAAACCCATACAACTTAAACACTTTCAAATTAATATCTTGTTCAACTCCTTTATCAAATCTCTCTCTGGGGCTCTATATAGAGCCTGTAGTCTCTACATAGGGAAAAGTTGTAAGTGATGTTAGTAGAGTAGGCAGTGAAATACTCGCGGCCTCCCACGGGTCGTTTGTACCCCCTAAAGTTATCTAGTGATGTAAAGCTATCGATTTGGCAATACGATAAGTTTATGTTAACATCTCTTACATATTATTTTATATTTTATACTAGCGACCCGCCCCGGCTCCGCGCGGGTACAATGCTGATGTATTATACATAAAAACCTTCCTCTTGAATCCCTCTATCTATTAAAAAAAACCGCATCAAAATCCGTTGCGTGGTTTAAAAGATTTAAGCATACATAGGGACATAAGGATATAGGGATAAAGGGACAGAGAAAGCGACTTTGTTTTATACTATGTAGTGATTATTTGTTCCTTTTTTCAAATATTACTATCAGAGTTTTGCAGTCTACTAGTATTCTTGTTAACCCTTCGTGCTAAGCAATAATTGCTTGTGTTACGAGTGGGTTCTCATCGGTAGTGCAATGGGTGGGGATCGAACCGGCGACCACAAGATCACAAGTCCGACACTCTAGCCATTAGGCTACGGCCGCTTAAATAATAACAAAATGAGCTTATATTTCTTATTAATATGATAAACTAGTTGCCCATTCGTAACACAAGCATTTTAGCTTAGCACGAGGGGTTAACAAGAATACTAGACGAATGCAAAAATTCTGCTAGTAATCATTTATAAAAAAAACTGACCAGATCCTGATGACCGAATCTGATCTGAAATGGATAGAGGCACAGGTCATCTCTATCCAGCTTTGGTAATTTCTAACTTCAGCGTTTCCTACGTCTCTTAGATTACTCTAGTTAGATTTTATCGACAATATTATCTACATAGTCACCTCCTTAGTCATACAGGCGCAGCGGTGATCACGGCGCGAGACCGCCAAGATTTACAGAGCTTTTATGTGCACCGCAAATTGTGACCTTAATATTATAACTTCTATTAGATTCTACTTGTTTTTAAACGATTTTGGGAGAATAAATTATTGTTTTATGGAAAATTTTAAGGGATGTATTTTAAGAGTATTTAATTCGTAAAATGCCTTAATGTTATCTTAAGTAAGTAGTTCCTGTGATTAGTGCGTGCAAACAAACAAACTCTTCAGCTTTATATATTAGTATAGACTAGAGATCCGCCCCGGCATCGCACGGGGTGTAATGCTGATGTATTATACATATAAACCTTCCTCTCGAGTCACTCAATCTATTAAAAAAACGCCTCAAAATCCGTTGCGTAGTTCTAAAGATCTAAGCATATATAGGTATAGACAGACAGCGGGAAGCGACTTTGTTTTATAATAGTAATTATTTACATTACAACAAAAAAAACATGAATTAAGAAATGATGTCCAGAAATACTGTTCTGTGCGACATTATACTTGTCAATCTTATTTTATACTATACTAACTTCCCGCGCGCGGTTTGTACCCGCGTAACTCCCGTTCCCGTGGGAACTTCATAATTAAATATATCTAGCATATGTTACTCAGGGTGAATGTAGCTTTCCAATGGTGAAATAATTTTTGAAATCGGCACAGTCGTTTTTGAGTTTATTCATTACAAACATACACACACACACACACAAAAACACGAAAATCTTTCCTCTTTATAATATTAGTATAGATATTTGTTATATTACTTTGTAGCTAACAGACATAAAAGTAAATAAAAACTTTTGTTACAGATGAGAATCGGGACTTCAACAGTCATTCAGAAGACGACGTGAAGAGACAAAGAAGTCACTATAATGGCGACCAAATATACTCAAACGTAAGTACTCTAAATACATAAACTAACCTTCCGATGCCCTCGTAGACCCGAAGTCCGAGAGGCCCGCGAACTGTAAAGTAGAGCTACAGTTGCACAAAACTCCCCTTAAAAACTAAAAGCCATAATTCCTCAATCTCCCCGTCAGCGACCGCTCTGAGCCGAGGTCCAAGTCCCACAGGGGACGCCCTCTTGCGCAGGTTGCTTAGTTTGTAGTGTTTAAACCATTTATCTAGGCTGGAGCTCTGCTCGCCTTTATGCCCAATGAAGTAGCAAAATCTTCGAGGCTAACTAAATATATCGGACCGAAAAAAATACCCCAGCCCGTTTACGTCTACTGCCGCACATGGGCGTCCTCCTACAAGGGTCGCTGTGTCTCCACTCTTGGCAGACAGATAAGCGATCGCAGTAAGATCGTAACTATCCTTGATTTGATAGATGCTGCTGCCCATTCAGGTGTAGAAGAACGGTTGGTGGTGTTCCTTCAAAGGATATGAAGATCTTCTTTGCCGGGCGAGGTGGTGTGCCCGGCCGACGGCCATTTGTTGATATTCACAACTTGTATATGTTCTAAGCTGTGTGGATTCCGGCTTAGAATAGGCCACCCCATGTCCTCCCATGGGTGTCGTAAAAGTTGACTAAGGGACAAAATATGTCTGATGGATGGGCAGCAGCATCTATTAGCTCAAGGTTTACATCTTACTGCTATCACCAATCTGCTGCTATCAAAGTCTGCCAAGCGTGGTGATTATGGCAATATCCCTCAACGATCGTGGCTTGCCAAGGTCTCAAGAGGATGTTCAGCAGTGGACGTAAACGGGCTGTTGATGATATGTTCTAATTGGCATGAAGAATAAAAAAATCTATTTAGTTCGTCAGTTAGATTACTAAAAAGTATTGAACACGTATTTCTTATTTAGCAAATTAATAAAAAAAACAAAGATACAGAGCAAAAACAAACTATAAAGTTCAGGAGAGGGGGGCTTGTGAAGTCACTATTAGGTAAAATTGTACCTAATTGAGACGTCACACGAAATTTCTTCGTAATTTTTTGTTTGTGGAGCGAAAAAAAAATGCATGTCCAATAGGCGTATTGGATTATGGTATGGCATTAAAGCGCATCCGTCGCTCATGGTCCACTTAAATAATGACAATTGTTCTAACCTAATATAGACAGAACAAGCTATTTGACACAATATAGTTAAATAATAAACTAAGACGTTAAGACTTAAATATTATTCAAATAATAACTTAAATAGTTGTTTTATTTTGAAAATTTATAAAACATGATAATTATAGATAATAATACTGAATACAAAATTATTGTTTTGACTATTTGCAAGTGCCTGTAAAAGGTTTTTTTTTTTTTTTGGTCGTCTAACTGACGGACTTAATATATTTTTTTAGTCTTCATGCCAATTGGCTTGAGAACTTGTAATGCGCGATACAGGTAATTTGAAATTCTTCGTTTGTTTGGCTACTTAGTCGCCTCTCATGACACCCATGGGTAGACATGGGATAGTCTTTCCTAAGCCATAAACCACACGCCATTTTAAATGATTGATCAATAAAAAGGATCCCCTTTTCACAGCGTTAAATCCGATTTTCCATTAAAAAAAGCGAACAAATTCCCACACCAATTTACATACAACCAATAAATCCCGACAGCAAAACCGAAAAACAAAACGCGTCCGATTTAATCGTACTTTTATACTCACGTAATGGCCGGCGGAAGTGACGTCATTAGTGCTCAACCACAGACATTCGTCAGCACAAGATGGCCGACGATATTTACGCGTCAATTCGCGCCAACCTACGTTAGGGTTGCCATAAATGTCTCAGCACTCACCAGGACCGGGGTCAGTCAGGTCGGGGGGGAGGGGGGTTACAGTTACGTCACAAATTACGTATTTAATAAGAAAACTACCCTTATAACCTTCGCCAAAATAAGGAAAAACATTCGCTCCACATGGGCATGGGTATAGCAAAGTTTTTTCTTTCTTTTTTTTTGGTAAGCGCACCCACCGGCCAATTTCTAATTGGCCAGGACACCGGGACATGACGCTACGTCACGGTACGCCATGGGACATGCCCCAGTTTCAGGACATGTCCCATGGCGTACCGTAACATATGGCTACCCTAACTTACGTGGCTATTAAATGCAATTCAGATAGACGTAGTTAATTTGCCTGGCCCGCTGTTGTCTTACTAATTATCTTTACGACTTACCGTTAAGGGGTAAACTGAATGATTTATAGAGGAAACAACGATCAGGAGGAAGATACGCAAGTTTAATTGTGTACCATTTCTTAATATGAGTTGAGTGAAGATTAACTTTTTTATCATTAAAATGGTTTACTTACGTTATTAAATCAGGTTATTTACGTAAATGGTTGTATTTATATTGTAACTAGATAACCGCACTCGGTTTTAATTGTAGCTCCTGTTCCCGTGGGAACTTCATAATTAAATATAGCCTATGTCATCCGGGGATAGTGTAGGTACTTAACGGTGAAAGAATTTTTCAAATCAGTTAAGTAGTTTGGGAGCTTATTGAATACAAACAAACAATATAAAATCTTTTCTCTTAATAATATTAGTCAGAGTATTTGTCTTAATAATATTAGTCAGAGTATTTGTCTAACTTATATTATAATTATAAAGGATTGGTTGACTGTTTGTTTGTTTGCTTGGAATAGGCTCCGATACGACTGAACTGATTTCAAAAAAGGAATCATTTATTTTCGTTAAAGAATACCTATTAATTAAAATCTAAAATATAACACTTCTATATTCTATACACACTAAGTGTACTATTTTCATATTTTTAGTTTTAATAGACACAACTTCATGTATAATAATAATTAGCAACCCGCCCCGGTTTCGCACGGGTGCAATGCTGATCACACAATCTATTAAAAAGAAACCGCATCAAAATCCGTTGCGAAAGGCTTTCGCTACTTCACCGAGCATAAAGGCGAGCTCCAGCCATATAAATGGTTTAAAAACTACAAACTAAGCAACCTGCGCAAAAGGGCGCCCCTGTGGGTCTTGGACCTCGGCTCAGGGCGATCGCTGGCGATGACATTGAGGGATTATGACTTTTAGTATTTTAGGGGAGTATTGTGCAACTGTCGCTCTACTTTACAGTTCGCGGGCCTCTCGGACTAGTTCTTTGCAAACTAACGGTCAGGAGGACGAGGGGGGAGAACTAATCATATATAGGGACAGACAGAGAGTTTGAAGCGACTTTGTTTTAAACTATGTATCATAAATAACATAAAACATTATTTTTTTCAGATTATATACTTGATATTTAATGTACAAACGATATTTAAGAAATCTTGATACTGTAAATATTGCCTTTTGTATTTTCTAACGTCATAACCTCTTTACAGCTATGGTCTTCATCAAAATGGAGTCTAAAAGACGAGTACAAGTTGTTATCGGAGCTGGGCGGGGCGGCAGGTGGCGCCACCGGGTACTACGGAGAGCTGTTCGATGCCCCTTACGAGCACGCAGCCCACCCCCACTATACACCACATTCCGGTGAGTATGGAGTATCTTGAAGAGTTAAGGTTCTCCAACTTCTTATCATTATCATCATCACCAGCACCAGCATCACATAGGCTTACTTCCGAAGGAGGATATTGATATGCAGTATTATGTTGTACCACACAAGGAAATGCTGCTGCTCGTTCCTTGATATACGATTATAATAGATGATGTTATAACAATCGAAAATAACGGCTTAACGTGCTTTCCGAGGCACGGAGGTCCTCAACCAACCAGACCCGGAAATTTTATTGTCCGGGGTAGGGATAGAATCCACGACCTCCGAGTTTTAAAGCGAGCCAAATACTGCAACTCTACGGAGGTTGTCTTATAATGAAATTTAGTCAGCACTTAGATACACCTATACTTGTCAGAATAACAATAATAATATCGACGCTTGAAAGGCAATCATCACTAAACGACATTGAGTAAACTTTACAGGCGAGTGATTTAAAGTTCAAATATCACTCGTAGAAATCTTTTTTTTTATAGCTTGTATGCTAGCTAGCTGTGTTTTTGGATAGCTATAAAAAAATGATTTCTACGAGTGATATTTGAACTTTAAATCACTCGCCTGTAAAGTTTACTCAATGTCGCTTAGTGATGATTGCCTTTCAAGCGTCGATATGTAAGACTAAATCTGACAAAGGTTTAATTATTTTATCAGTATTCTTCTTTGTCACATTGCATTCAATTTTAAAGATATTTATTTATTTATTTGGATTATATTCGCAGAATTGGATATTCGTAAATTGGATAGGTATTCGTAGAATTGGATATCCGTAGAATTTAACCAAACAAGACTACGAAACGAAACAGTAGCATACTGTTGTAATAAAACAAAAACACTTCAACTTCAATAAGCCCTGTTGAACTCCATTAGTTTAGATATAGGTTATTTTTGAATCAACCGAAACCTAGTTAGTTTATCAACTAACTAGAAAGTTGATTTACTTACTATTCTTATAATTTTCCGGCGACATAGGTACACACCATTGGAACGGGCAGCAGCTTTTACCACTGTATCGCAACATTGCTGAGGTCACCATTCTCAAAATAAATAATTAGATAATTTACATAAATTGCCCGTTTAATACCTAAAATATTAAAATTGCATCTAAAGACTATTGTTTTCCCTTTTCTTAACATAGTAACCTTATTTTTGACAAGTGTAGGAATCAATTTACGATTTCATTGAGGAGTAGGAATGAATGGAGGCTTCGGTTCCCATCGGTAACCGCAGATAGGCTGCGGTCTGTGTAATGGTATTGATTATCACTCGCTTCATTATCACATGGGAATATTTTATCATTAGAATATCATTTTTTTTAAGGGTACTTGCAGAGTTTTGCATTATATTAGTGTTCTTGTTAACCCCCCATGCTAAGCTAAAATGCTTGTGTTACGAGTGGGTTCACGTCGGTAGTGCAATGGGTGGGGATCGAACCGGCGACCACAAGATCACACGTCCGACACCCTAGCCATTGGGATACGGCTAAGTCGTTCTTAATAATTGTCAGGACGATTAGCCATCAGTAGCTACTAATATCGAAACGTTACATTAAAATGTTAATATGTTATTTACAAAATAAATTACACAGCAATGATGGTACATGGCAACCTGACCTCTATACCCTTGTAATACAAGATAATTCTGGTCAAAGTCATTTTAACAAGCAATTTTTGATGCTATTGATAAAGTATATCACATCGATTGAATGTTTTACAAAAAAATCCCATAATCAGAACCTTATCAAACTGCCCTTGACGTTCTTCCTTTACAATTACAAACATAATCATCAAAATCGGTTGATTGATTTATTCGTCCATTTGTGGCTCACATACTTAATGCAAATTTAAAACTTATTTGGTATGTTGTCATGGATGACATTTAATTAATAGAATCAGGCGTTACTTTGCAGAAATCCATGTTAATCTAATTTAAAAAGACAAAATATCTAGTTTTAATTCCGCTTAAATGTGTCTATAGGCTGTAACGCTATTTTTACACTGCATTTTTAGCGGAATTAACACTAGATATTCCATTCAATTTTGTCTTTTTAAATTAGATGGATAACATTGTCAGATCTAGACTCAATTGAAATGGGACCGCACGGGGATAACTAGCTTTCAATTAAGATAAGAATCATCAATATCGGTCCACGGTGTCGAGAGTTCAAACAAAAAAGTAAAAACATCAGTCGAATTGAGAGCTTTTCCTGTTGAAATCGATTGAAAAGAAATAATTTCCCTATATAGGTACTAATTTATATAGGGTGACTGGTAATTAGTGACCGATACCTAAACACATGATTGTGCTCATGATAACAAACAACTTTTACTATGGCACCAACCATGAAATCGCGAAAAAAAATCAGCTGCTCCCTACCATGTTGACGAGTTATGTGAACATGATTGTATGGAACAGCTGTTTTTTTTCGCGATTTCAGGGTTGGTGCCATAGTAAAAGTTGTTTGTTATCATGAGCACAATCATGTGTTTAGGTATCGGTCACTAATTACCAGTCACCCTACATATACATACAACTATGACTAGATAAGTTTTCAAGTCACAACTCAAACTCAATATCCATTCAACAGTTCTCATTTAACACATGAACAATAAAACCGCAAGAACAAGCGAACAGACAGACACAATAGTTGTTGGTTCATATTACATACATACATCTCATGTTACTGGGATGTATCTACGCCACCTTTTCACATGAGGATGTGGTTAAAACACTCCTTTACTAGAAAGTTACTATAAAATTATTATCTTAGCGAGTGGTTAAAGAAATTTCAAACGAAATAAACGATTTTTATTCAGCACTTAGGTATTTACATACACTTGTACTTGTCAAGAAAATTTACAATGCATATAAAATTGATTATAAATAGGTAACATTTACTATTAAATTATGTTTAATTTACTTCAGGTGTGCTAGAAGTCTGTCAGTCTTGTGTTAGTAAACAAGCTCTTAATATTAACGTTAATATCTATTTACTATATTTATTTTATTCAAACATTTTATGAATAAAAATAAAAAAATATATAAAATATTATAGCACATTTTAGAGTGCAATGACCGGTCAAGTGGCGAGATCAGACGTTCTCAGCCAAATTCTATTTAATTTAAGCGACACACGCCTGCGGGCACTTAAGGGGTAAGGACCACGACTCAGGGCGCCGCTGAAGCTAGAAGTAAAGTTTCATCATCATCATCATCATCAGTCCGTATAACGTCCACTGCTGAACATGGGCCTCCTCCCGTGGAGGGGTATTTGCCATAGTCACCACGCTTGGCACGCGGATTGGTGACCGCAGTATTATGTTGTACCACACAAAGAAACGCTGCCCGTTCCTTGATTTACGCTTTTTAGTGATGATGTTATAACAATCGGGACCAACGGCTTAACGTGCTTTCCGAGGCACCGAAGGTAGTCCCCCAACCAACCAGACCCGGAAAGAAATCTTAGAATTTACACAAAGATTTCATGTCCGGTGTGGGAATCGAACCCACGACCTCCGAGATTCAAGGCGAGCCAAATACCGCCACGCTACGGAGGTTGTGTAAAGAAATTTGTTAATTGGGAAATTGTATAAAGAGTTGTTGATTAAAGATTTATAAAACTACAAATTTGCTAACACTTAGAATTTCTTCAAAAAGAAAGTAAATCCTTAAAGCTTTTCTGTAAAGCTTCCCGGCTATTTTTTTATAAGGCAATTTGATCTTAAAGGCAGATATAAAAAAATAATTACACTATTATAATCATCATCATTATCATCAGCCCGTATAAAGTCCACGTCGTTCCTTAGAATGGGTTATGCCATAGTCACCGCGCTTGGCAGGTGGATTGGTGACCGCAGTATTATATTGTCACAATCAGGGAAATGCTGCTGCCGGCCCCTGGTGTACGATGTTATAACTCTTTAAATTTATAAATAGATTATTTTTACAAAAAAAAGTTGCATCAAGAAGTCGGCAATGATACATGTTAAAATACACTGTAGTGCCTTGCAATAAAAGATAATGTAGGTTGTACGAACAAGCTCCCCTAACAGGGATTCTAAGTCATTTTATACTGTAATTTAAAGTACCTACATCTATACAATAAATAGATGAATTGTACTACAAAAATAAATGGAGTTCGCTGAGTATTTAGCAACGAATTAAAACCACGATGTATTATAAGAGTAGAAAACAACATTGCTACCTAAATATTCATTCTATTACTGTAGTGCAGGGGTGGCCAACCGGTCGAGCGCGATCGACTAGTCGATCCCGGCAGCTATTACAGTCGATCAACTTATATAATAAAAAGTGATTTTTTGTTTACAAAAACGTGCCACAGATGCAGAAATCTAGTGTTTGTCGTGTAATAATCTGAGAATATAGCTATTTATCATTCGATTGACTTATACGATATGCGATTCAACGTTTTGTATGCCATATAGTCCATCGCACGCAGTCAAAAGTCGATCTTAGGTCTTATTAAGTTGGCCACCCCTGCTGTAGTGTAACGCTATAATATTACAATAAGAAACAGTTAGAAACAATCGAGTTGACAAAAGTAACGTTACCCGTCTTGTAATACACCATCATTAAATTATTTGCCAAAGGTACAGTCGTTGTCACTCACCGTATCCGTCCCCTCTTCTGTTTATGTTTAGAAGTTGTAATTATATTTGTTTCTGGATGTGCCCGCGTGGAATTAGCCGAAACAGACAGACAGACAAAAATTAAAAAAAAAGTAATTTTAATATCTGTACCGGATATATGCCTATGCATGTAGTAAAAAGCGGTTAAATAAAATAAATAAATAAAAGGCGTAGCATGATTTTATCTTTATTTTGATTGCATATATGTAGTTATTCACGTGGCTTTTCCTATTTCATGAAGGGCATAAACTAAGGGATCTGAAAGGCCGCTGTGGCCTGTGGTGCTTAGGTCTTGAAAGAGAACCACAGCTAAAATATATAATTAAACCTATTTTATGTTACTACGATTTATAAAAACCTTGCAGCAAGTCTAGTTAATGCAACCCGTGCTTCGAGTGCTGATATTTTGTACAGCAGATAAGCATTTCAACGGGGTATTTTTGGGATTGCTGTTTAGTGTTTCCCAAAAATTGACTGCACCGGTGGCTTAGTGGTTACGGAAGTTGCTTCTGAGACCTGGTGTTCTGGGTTCGATTTCCACCCGGGACATAGTTAGTCTTAAAAAAAAAAAAAAAAAAATGCCCCGTATTGAGAATAGCTTTTCTATACTAATATTATAAAGAGGAAAGATGTGTATGTAAGTATGTTTGTAACGAATTGGCTCGAAAAGTAATGGACCGATTTAAAAAAATCTTTCACCATTTGAATGCTACATTATCATTGATTAATATAGGCAAAATTTTAACGGGAAGTTACGCGGAACGGGAGTTACGCGAGTGAATCCGCGCGCGGGAAGCTTGTATTTTATATTTTACGTTACCTAGTACTTATCAATGAAAAGGTGGGGAAGGTCGCCTACACTGAATACATCTATCCATCACAATTTGCAATAGAATATCATTAGCTACCCTATTGTTTGTCACGCCCTAACAACTGCGGTGGTGTGGTGACAGCATAACTCCGTGATGGTATACCACCAGGTCTAGGTTAATAGGGTTTTAGGCTATTTATTTAGGACCTAGAGAAACGTACAGTTTTGATTGTCTGCTTATATTATACTTGCTAGGTTCTGTGGCTTTATACAAAAATGTACAAAAAAAAGTACACATTTTTGTATAAAGCTACTCGAGCCAATATTATACTTGTACGGTCGATAGCGAATTCTGTCATCAAATTTGGACCACGTTTTTTTTCTCGTAGAAAGATTATTAGCAGAGTTTTGCAGTCTACTAGTATTCTTGTTAATCCCTCGTGCTAAGCTAAAATCCTTGTGTTACGGGTGGGTTCACGTAATGCAATGGGTGGGGTTAGAACCGGCGACCTCAAGATCACAAGTCCGACGCCCTAGCCATTGAGCTACAAACTAAACTTTATACATTAATGTATTAGATTAAGAGAGAAATTATTAAACACTATTCTATAATATATTGAAAAACATTTCGATAATTGAATCGAAATTGATAAAAAATATAAAAAGTTATTTTCAATCCAGATTCCAGATTAAGTTTTCTGCTATTAATTCTGCTGTGGGGGTCAGCCGCCGATGTAAATACTATATTCGTATTACAAAAACGAGCGGTCAGGGCCATATATGGATTAAGTAGTCGCGACTCCCTACGTAACCTTTTTAAAAATATAAATATACTTACCGTGCCCTCTGAATATATTTACCAAAATATAATTTTTATTAGAAAAAATATTGATAAATATAGTAAAAAAAGTGACATTCATAATATTAACACAAGAAATAAGCACAAACTTGCTGTTCCAGGATTTAGAGTTAGCAAAACTAATAAAACATTTATGGGAAATGGTATTAGGTTCTATAATAAACTCCCTAGTAATATCACGGACTTGCCTGATACTAGATTTAAAACACATGTTAAAACTGTTCTCATATCGAAAGGTTACTATAGTATTCAGGATTATATTGAAGATAAAGACGTTTGGCTATCGGTACCATCTTGCACCTACCTCCCTGAGGACCATACAGCCAAGTACAGTAGTTGTAATTAGAACTGTATCTTATTCTGTGAACTGTCTGTAATTGATTTCATGGTGTACTTTAATTATAAATACCGCTAGTTCTGTCTCAATATCATTCAATCTTATTGAGTAAAACTAAAATAAATTATAACAAGACAACCGTTTGGGCAATAAATGTGTATGCCTACTAAAAATAAATGATATTAATTGGACCAAAACCCCGCGTATTTGTCCATTTGAGTATGTTTCGCCGGACCGTCTCATGTGGGCCGTGTTGAAACCGGTAGTAAAGTAACCCACTGAGTTTGTTTCGCCGGATCTTCTCAGTTGGGGCGCATTGGATCCGGTGGTAGCATTAAAGCGCGTCCGTCGTTATATGCTCATGGTCCACCCAAATAATGACAATTGTTTTGACATAATATAGACAGAACAAGCATTTTGCGTCGCTAAGAACAATATAAATAAATAAATTATAATAATAACATATAAATATATGATAATATAAAAATAATTAATTTTATAGATATAAATAAATAACAAATATAATGAATAATTTTTTCTAATTAATGTTTGACTATTTACAAGTGCCTGTAATTGGTTTACGTAAATAAAAATGATTTTTATTTTATTTTATTTTATTTTAGTTCAATAAAATAAAGTTTAATGAAAATTATTCGAAAAATGTAGGTATAGGTACAGAGTTTAATTTCTCAAAAAACACACCATGCAAAGTTAAATTTTGTTCCATTTATTTTATGAGTTAGTTTAACTTATATTTATTTTATTGTACAGATAATTTAATTGAGATAAACTTAGTTCATTAGTTTCTTTGCAGTTTTTTAAATTAAAATCTCGTGACTCATATAAATATTCGATTGGTATACAATGAAATTTTTCACCAATAAATTTGTCACTGGTGCAAATTTACTCGTAAATCTTTAGGCGTCGGCTTTTTGGGATACGGTAAAACCAATTTGTTGCGAGTACATTGCTCCTTTTTCGAAATACTAATACAATTCGTTTTGTTTCGCTGACATGAATTGAAGGTACCACTGAAGGCTCGATAGTGCCGGTGGCTCTGGAATCTATGGTTACTTGGATCTGGTGTTTTGAGTTCGATTTCTACCTTATATTATTTTTGCGAATTACAGATAGTTGGTATGAGTGTAGGTGTGGTTTGTTTCCGTGGATTAAGTGTTCGTAAGGTCCCCCGAGACACAGAGTTTAATTTCCCAAGTGCGGGACACTTAAAACAAAAAAAGGATGTTAGTAAAAACAACACTTGAATTTTATTAGTTAACAATGTGACTGTATAAAATGCAGATAAGATTTTAACGGACTTTAAGGTTATAGTTAAAACACAGTAAATTGATGATGTCGGTGTAAGTAAAGATTTTGGTTTAAACGAAAGTGGAGGCGAAGGCTTATTTTACTAGACATATTTACTGACACAAACAGCAAAATACAGAACAAAATTTATTCTTTTGTTATTAATTTGGCAAAGTATGATGATATGAGATAATGCAGGAATTTCACTCTTAAAAATATCGTTGTTGTATTTGACGATGGCCAAAAGACTTCAAAAAGTTCTTGTTATATATCTTTTTTATTATGCTAATTGACGCAGTATGCATTGAAACTAATAAGTATTCACTGCACAATTTGCAATCTTAAGCCTTAACCTTGCTCTGCTTGATATATTAGTATCTTTTCAATTTTAGCCTGCTACATTTCGAGCAAGCGACAATCTACACCATTTTACTGTCGTAACAACTTAATAATTAACTTACAGTACTTAATATTAAAATACTAATTTTCTAACAGCAACCAATGACTCAACGGGTTCGAACGGTGGTGCCGGTGGGGAGCCTCCTTCAGCGGCAGCGAGTCCTGATGCAGCAGCCCTCGTAGTCCTCCAGCCGCCGGCGCCTCCGTACCCACCATATGCTCATTATGATGGTAAGTAAAAGTTTCACAATCTATATTAGTTTTAGAAAGTGCGCTGCCTTCAGCATAAAACTACATCAATAACCTTAAAGATCATTGCGGCAGCGCTAGTTTTCTAGCTAGCCCTAGTTATGACGACACGGATGCCAATCGTCTACTAAAATAGTGAGGTCTCGAAAACTAATGTTACTAGAAATTAAGAAAAAATAAGGAAGTTGGTGGTGTTCGCCCGTGCCCACAAGGACACGTTGGTCCTTTGCGTAATCTCTTAGCAGTCGTATATATATTAATAATCGTTAAACCAAATTTTGGGAATAAAGGCATAGGGAGTGAGAGAGTAACATGCCAACCTACAAAAGATTTGTATCGCGATTGAGACCCGTGTCTACTATAAATTATGTGTACAAATCTTGACAGTTTAAAAACATTAATTTAAAATGAATATTGTGGAATCATCATTATCATTAGCCTGTATAACGACCTCGCTAAACATCGGCAAGTCACAACGCTTTACAGGCAGGTTATTGATCAAATATGTAGGTATCTAATTCCTGCACTATTTTGTGAATATTATAAGTATAATAAAACGGTACCTTAATGGTATTTCTAATTAAAACATCTGTTAATATAACGCCTCTAAATAAAGTTAACAAACCACTTATTACAGTCAATTTATCTGAAAAAAATATGTTAGCATTTACAAAAAGTGAAGCGTCTACTTTAATTTTGTCTCCCCTCAATGAAGTTCACGCAAAGAAATAAAACAATGAAAGCAAAAACAAAAAGTGGTCGAACAGATAAACAGTAAGAATCACGACCCAAAAAAATAAAGAGGAAAAAAATACTAAGGAAAGCTTTCGACAAAGTCGAGTACCACTCCGAAGCACTCCGACGGAAATCTAATTTTCTCCTTGGACCCCGCAGCGCTCTCTGTGTTATAACATCATAAAATTTCATACAGAGCCCTCAGTTTTAGCACTTATGCATATTAAAGAGAGATCCTAAAATGGAGTGCCACAGGGTAGCTAGGGGGCTCCTTTATGGTTTTGGTCTTTAATCTGCCGCAATCTGCTTATCTTGGTCGGGGGTGGCGAGGGTGGTTCGCAGACATCTTTAATAGCTCATTCGGGGATCTATGCAAATAATTTTAGGAGTAGGGGGATCATACGGGCTTTGTCTGGGCTAACGAACCGGCACAAGAGTGGTAGTACGCGGTAGCTCAAAGCTTAGGCCTGCGTTTATAAATATTAAGCTGGGGGTGGGTTGCGAACGTTACGCGTAAGTGCAGGGGGCGTGTTAGTGTTAAATTTGTTTGAGGCGTGCCGGTTTTGGTTCGGCCTGTTAAATTTGAGTGCTATGGAGTGGTATAATCGTGTGATTAGATAAATTATTTAGTGGATGAATCTTTGACAAACAGATTATGGGGATTTAAATTTTCTTTTAACGAGGATGTGTGCTATATGCGTTTAATAAGTAAATAACATTATATCAATAAGGATACTAAAATGTTAAATCGGAATAGGAATACCATGTAGCCTATTTATGTTTTGTATTTTTAATGGAGGCCATTTTTTTGTGCCTTCTGCGAAAAAGTTTAGTTTAACATTTTGATATGAAGAACTAATTAACTTTTGGTAAATTTGATAGAACAATAGGGAACATCTATCATTAGATGACTCATGCCAGTTAGTAGGAAAACGGAAACAGACTGAAGGACACACTGACGTAGTCAAGTTTATTTAGTTAGTAAATCACATTGTTCATTTTTTGCGGATCGTTGCGTCGTACATCTTTTTGCCGTCAATGAATTTTCGATTTAAATTATTCTTATTCTAGTGCAATTAAGGTAGCTTTTGCTGTGATTTGAGTTGGTTAAGTTCAGTTAATTGATGCTTAGAAACTTTTCAAATTTTAACTGATGCCCGCGATTTCGCCAGCGTGAAATAATTAAAATGTAGTTTTTGGAAAAAAATAGACGGCTTTTTACTATTGTAGTTCCGTCTGAATTGATACTACCGTTTTAGAAATTAGGCGGTATACACGGATTTTTAGACAGACAAAATATAAAGTAGTTTATTATTAGATATCTTATAAATTTAGCTATCTACCAGTGAGAGTCCCGTCAAAAACGGGTAAGCCGTTTTTGAGATTAGGCGAAAAAAGCGACATAACTTTATATTGGGTATTAGTATTAAATAAAAAACTTTTTATTTTGCCATTACTTTGATTTTATTTACTTGTATAGATTTCGTTCTAGCATTTTTTTGCGTTGTAATTATTTCATCGTATTTTTTTTTTATTGAAATAAATATTAGATCGTTAATGTAACATGTTGTGTTGTTGTGATTAGTAAATCAATGTTTTTCTTTTTACAGGCACAACAACATTAGCCAGCGAGTACGCGTACGCGGCGCCTTATTCACAGTATTCGCCGTACGGTGGGCCTTACTCACACTCCGCTGCCACAGGCTTACTGTCTAAGTGGTAAGTTGTTTTGTTTATCAATTTAAATCCTGCTAATATTATAAACGCGAAAGTTTATAAGTATGGATGGATGGATGTTTGTTGCTCTTTCACGCCAAAACTACTGAACGTAATTGGCTGAAATTTTACACCGGGATAGGTTATACGCTGGATTAACATATAGGCTATAAAACATCACGCTCCGATCCAGTGGAGCAGAGTAACGTGAGTAAAACCGCGGGGCGCAGCTAGTACCTACATATATTTTAGCAATAGGTATTTAAACGATCAAATCTATATTTTTTTGATTTATCAAACATTGCTTCTTCATTTTTATCAACGTCATAGGCTGAACTGTAGTGACAGTTGTAAATTAGTACAGTTTTATCATGGCATAAAGTAGACACTTATAATAATTATATGAAAATTCAAAAATAGTTCGTGGCACGCCAAATAATGTTTTTTCGGATTGTTCCCATTATTCCATTTTTATTATTGTGATTGTAAATAAAATAATATTATTTAAATCACGAATACCGCGATGCTTCACACTTAAAACGATAGTCAAAAAGTTTTCTTCGTAACAGGAAACCAATGCGCACATTTATTTCTAAACACAAATAATTAGCTAGGTGCTAAAACGCCTCCCTGAGGTAGACCCTCTAAAAACTGACCAAACGAGCGGTTTCAGGTGATAAACGCGTGAGATTTATACACTTCATGTGCCCATTTGTTATTCAGAGCATGTTAAACGACTGAACCATTTAAAGCAGTAAAATTCCATTGGATAAGTTACTGTGTGGCGTGTCGAAAGCCTTTTTGTGACCCAGAAGATTTATTATATTAAATTTAAACATTTAAATTGAGTATGTGATTAAGAGACCCCGTTAGTTATGTTCAGTTATGTAATTACTCGTGCATAATAATATATCCGGCACACATCAAGCCCTTTTATATACAATATTTGAAACTATAATTTTAGGTATATAAGTTTGTAAACAAATATATACAATGTAAAAATTAAATAAAAAAATGTTAAAGTAAAACTAAACTCAAATCTCAAATAATAATACCTAATCAAACAAATTTTATAAATAAAAATAACGCAAAATCAAATCTACAGCATAGTGTTTATGTATATGAGAAAACCATTTCTACGTAAAACCCTTATAAATTGCTTCACAATGGCAAAACACGACCATCACATTCAAATCCCATTGAAATAAATCTTACAATACTTATATCATTCACAATTGTCCTACTGTTTTGACTCCGCCATCAAATTAGGTACAAATTCCCAATCCCATAGGTGCTACATCAAAGCTCCAGTTTTCACAAACATAATTTCACCTTTCCATTCAAATGCCAAACAATAATGAACTCTCTGCCCTCAGCAATAAAATAGATTATTATTATGAACAGCTGTATCAGTATTGTGGTTTTGTTTTGTATATAGGGTGGATTTCTTAGCAATTCCGTTAGGATTTCGCATGTTATCAACTAGAAGAATGCTTTGTTTGAATATTATTGTTAAAATAGTGGATTTTGAAGAGCTTTTGGTAAAGCAAAGCAAAAATGGGACGCGTTTTTGTTTGCATTTTGAAATACAAACAAAAAGTAATACGTTCTTTTGGTATTTAACAGACGATTTGACCGAATATCGCTTTTCTTGTCTTAAATTAATATATTATTTATTTTCATAATGTAAATGGCAAAAATAGACCTACGTTTAGTCATCATCAAGTCAAAAACTTGGAAAATACCTTGTGAATGTATACCATGTCTATTTTATACATATATCGTTTATGAGCTGAATTCCATCCAACGAGGATAAAGCGGAGACACAATTTTATGTTGCTGAACCTATGTTTATAAGTATATTGAAACATACTCCTAAACACATTCAGAGTAAAAGAAAAACATTCCTTGAATTAATTTTCCCCATCCATAATACAAATCTAGATTATATCAATAACCATATAAAATCACTCAGTCAACAAAATAATATTACACTTATAATAGAAATTACAAATAAATTAATAGCAAAAAAAGAACAACAATAGAAGGGCACAATTGGACTAACTCTATCGCATTTGTCGTACTGTCCCTCTATTTGTCCCTAAGGGCCTTCACAAAGGGCACAGAGTCCCTCAGGACCCGGATAACTTACAGCGCATTAAATTTAAGTGATTCTACTGCGAACACTTTTAAAGTTTCCGACGGGGGATTCAATATGGCTGGCGTTGGGAATGAATTGGTCGTAAGGATTGAATGATTGGGTTGGTGTATACATTTGTTTTTTAAAGTATTGCATTGTTTATTGCATTAATAGCTGGTAACTTTATCCGCGTAAATTAAGGATTATAAAAGTAGCGTAGAAATTGGTACTACCGCGACCGTTTTAAGGATTAGGCGGAATACAGACAAAACAGAAGGTAGCCTATATTACGATGATTATGATGATATAAATAAATGAAGTACACTGTATTACAACATAAAAATATAAATACAAGCAATAAATAAAGATTACAGACGCATATACACTTGGTATTGATTGGTGGCCTCATCGCTAAAAGCAATAAAAAAATGCTCTCAAATACTTTTGATAATTTTACAAGATTTTCAAAAGCACTTCTGATTAAAATGGCAGGTCATTCATTCAGGAAGGAGAAGACAATGATGATGATGATGTTGATAACGACTGATGATCATGTTGTTGACTGATGATGACAATGATGATTGTTAAACTCTTTATTGTACACTTTCACTAAGAGAAAAATACAGAAAAAGACTTAAAAAACTAAACTTAAAATTAGATAGGCACAATTGGCGGCCTTATCACCAATTGTCATCTGTTCCAGACAACCGAGGAAGGAACCACACAAAGGTGTTTAAAAGAGGGGTAGTTCAGATTATGTATAATATTGTTTTCTAATGATATGTTTCTTTCTTTGCAGATATCAACGTGCGCCGTGTGACTAGTGATTCTCGGCGGTAAACAACGAACGAACAAAGTGATACAGACACTAATTTAAACCAACCGATCGATGACTATGTGAGAACTTTAGTTTTTAATGACATATAGACAATCTCCATTTGTAGATAAATTAATATATTTGTACAATTATTTACTTGAATATTTTATTTCATTGTTTTTGAATGAGGTCAGTTCAGCCACTTTCAAGATTTGCTTTCTCGGTAATTTTGCAAAGAAGATGTTTGTGTATGTACTCATTATCTTTAATTAATGAAAGTTGAGAGAGCCAAAGTAAATTCAATTAAATTTAAGATGTAAATAAGGTATTTTAACGTAAATACATTTAATTAATTCATTTAATGTCATTATTAGTGGTAAGGTAAATTCTCGTTTTATTTTTACCTCAAAATAGTTACAAAATAGCATGTAATTTTTATGTAACGTAAAATTTTTTAATACTTCCATTTTTTTAAATTTTTTATTTAAGCTGTCCTATGCACAATGACAAAGATTATTACAATTAATTAAATACTGTTGTACTGTTTTACATTAATTAATTTAAAATTTTAATTGCTATTGTTTCTACAATATGTTTGTAAAATTAATGTTAATTTTTTAAAGAGCGTCTTAACAGAAGTTAATAATTTAAGAATAGTCGTTGATGTTTAAAATGTGTTCTTAGGGTTCTGTACTAAATAGGTAAAAACGGGATCTTCCCACTCATCTACTTGTCACCAAGCTGTGTATCTCATAAACCGTGCTAGCTAGACAGACAGGCAGGAATTTTTACAAATGATGTATTTTCGTTGCCGCCACAAATACTATAATCAGAATAAAATATTTAAATGGGGCCTCCATACAACAAACGTAATTTTTAGTGTAGATAACGGTACGGAACCCTACGCCGCCCGACTCGCACTTAGCCGTTTTTTTATAATATTATGTTTTGTATGCATTAATTTGGAAACCCATATATAGATAGAAATATTTATTATTAATTTCAATGTTTTTGAATTATATTCGAATAATATCAGTTAAATAACGGTTATAAGTAAGTTCCTAATTATTACTTCTCCTTCATCAAAACTATAAGTTTCAACTCGGATTGGGCTCTTTAAAGGTTTAACATTATTTATGTTTCATATTGTTTAAGTTATCTAATTTATTGCTTATGTATATTGTTATAAATGTAATATTGCTTCGTATGAAGCTAAATTCATACCTATGCAAGTCAACGCTTCGTTTTTAGGATCAAAATGCATGAACACGTTGCAACGTTGCAAGATCGCCGTTGCAACGTTGCAAGTTACGACTTGGCAACCTTGCAAGATACGCCTTAGCAACGTTGCAAGATACGCCTTAGAAACGTTGCAAGATACGCCTTAGCAACGTATCGAGCTACGGAATCGTGTTGCGTATATGCGTTTTGACCTTAACTAGAATATTATTTGAAATTACAATGAGATTATTCGTGTTTTTTTTTTACTTTTTATATGAAACTGTTAGTTTTAATATGTATATAGCATGTTGAAATTAGCACGCTGTATGCCATACATATAATTAGTTCAAAATAATAATTATTTTATTATGAAAATGAAAAAGTATATTAGTTGCAAATCTTATCGTTTCCGTCCAATTATTATAATTATATTATTATTGATTATTATTCAGATATATTTTTTTTGATGATGTAAATATTTTTAAAGTGAAACCCAGTGATGCATGCTTTTTTAAAAATGTTTTTTTTTTGAACAAATGTCATACAGTTTAGTGGAACGCCAAAGAGTTAAAAATATGAACGTTTTAAATATATCGACAGCGCATTGTAATAATAATAGTTTAAATACTTTTATAAAGCAATATTTTTTCGCCAAAGATACAAACGTAACGGGCCTTTTTCTTGTAACACTTTTTAACGGTTTTTAACATCAAATTTCGAAATTGGAATTCGTTTTTTTTTAAATTACTAACAGAGTATTGCAGTCTTCTAGTATTCTTGTTAACCCCTCGTGCTAAGCTTAAATGCTTGTGTTACGAGTGGGTTCACGTCGGTAGTGCAATGGGTGGGGATCGAACCGGTGACAAGTCCGATGTCCCTAGCCATTGGGCTCCGGTCACTTAAAACTTCGAATTGTTTTCTTGTTTTGCTTTAGTTTTTTTTTGTACGTTATTAGAAAAAGGTCGCAGCTACATGAAGTTTCTACTCATTTTTTGTATTAATTATATTTTGCATTATAATATTATCTTACTATTTATTACATTATTTGGTGTTGCTATACTTTCCCGGAAGCATATCCTTAAGTGATTGTCATAATAATAGATAATTGATAAAGACATGTTTTTTTTTAATCTTTAATAAGAATATTTGTAAGGCAAATGCACCAGTACGAAATAAAGCATAATATTATGAGTTTATTAAACTGTCATTTTATTTCATACGAAAGCCAAAATTGGACACGATTATGTGAAGGAGAACCATCCCACACAAATAAAGTTAAATATTTAAAATCCGTCCTTCCTTTGCTCTAACAAACTTCCTTTGCTAGAGCAAAGGAAGTTTTCAAATACAAGTGTAACTCACGTTCCCGTGGGAACTTCATAATTAAATATAGCCTATAGCCTTCCTCTATAAATGGGCTGTCTAACACTGAAAAAATTTATCAAATCGGACTGAGATTTGCGCGTTAAAGCAAACAAACAAACCAACTGCTCAGCTTTATATATTAGTAATATGTTATGTACTACCGACCATTGTTTTTTTTTTTTTTGTCCGTGGGTAAATGCATTTACGCATTCCCACCGCCGCTGCAGCGTATTCGCGCGCTGGCGGTGGGATATGTGGGACTCGACCTCTTCATAGCGTGGTATGCTAAACCCATACCACGAGGACACAACCCTACACCTCTTAAACTCCCCGGACACTCCTTCGATCCGCCGTACTACCAACTACCAACCCACTCAAGCACCGCACGGATGCAATGCTGTATCATACATGTAAAACTTCGTCTTGAATCACTCTATCTATTAAAACAAAATTCATCGAAGTCCGTTGTAGTAATTACATATACAACCTCCGTAGCGTAGCGGTATTTAGCTCGCTTTAAATCTCGGAGGTCGTGGGTTCGATCCCGACGCGGCGACTGGAAATCTTTGTGTAAATTCTAAGATTTCTTTCCGGGTCTGGTTGGTTGAGGGACTACCTTCCGTGCCTCGGAAAGCAAGTCAGGAGGCCCTACCGTTCACTTAATTCAAATTAACCAAAGGTTGGTTCCGGTTTGCATACCTAATTGTGTCCAATTACGCTCATCATTTCGTATACATATATATACGTCCATTGCTAAACATGGTCTTCTCACAAAATACCAGTTGGTGACCGCTGTATTATGTACAGCATATACCAAGGTAAACGCCCGTTACGTGGTATGTATACGATTGTCATAGACTTAGACATTTTATGATAACTGGGCCCAACGGCTTCACATGCTGTCCGACGATCGGGAATCAAACCCACGACCCCTGAAATTTAAAGTAAAACATAATATGATTTTAAATATTTATGAACAGAAAATTGTAACACGTCCTTGGATATATAAATGTCAAAATCAACAGCCCTTTTACGTCCACTGCTGAACATGGGCCTCCTCTTAGCAGACCTTGACAAGCCAAGATCGTAGAGGGATATTGCCGTAATCACCACGCTTGGCAGACGGATTGGTGATCGCAGTAAGATGTAAACCTTGAGCTAATAGATGCTGCTGCCCATACATCAGCCATATGTCCCTTAGTCGCCTTTTACGACACCCATGGGACGACTTGGGGTGGTCTATTCTAAGCCGGAAACCACACGGCACATAAATGTAAGATCAAATAAAAGTATTAGTAGTCAAATTATAAAAGAAATCCACTGACTAGAATGTTAAGGCCTTAAGCGGCTGGAGGAACGCATTAAGTAATGCACTACAACGAAGGGACATCTGGAACTCGCCTCTTCATCGCAATACCCCCGTAACGCTAATGTTGTAGACTTTTATTCAGTTGGACTTACATAGGTAGCCACGAGGCTTTTGCTACTTCACCGGTTATAAAGGCGAGCAGAGCTCTAGCCTTAATAAATGGTTTAAAAACTACAAACTCAGCAACCTGCGCAAGAGGGCGACCCCTGTGGAGCTTGAATCTTGGCTCAGAGCGGTCGCTGCCGATGAGATTGAGGGATTATGACTTTTAGTATATTAGGGGAGTATGGTGCAACTGTCGCTCTACTTTACACTTCACGGGCCTCTCGAACTTCGGGTCTACGAGGGCATCGAATAGTTCTTTGCAAACTAAGGGTCAGAAGGACTAGGGGGGAGTGTTGGAGACATCAAGAATTGTATCATATGACAACAGGTACCGGTGATAACCTTCACTTCACTTCTTCATTCTATTTCGTCTATCATCCACTGCTGAACAGACCTTGACAAGCCAGGGTAGTTCAGGAATATCGCCAAACTCACCACGCTTGATAGGCGGATTGGTGATGGCAGTAAAATGGTGAGTATCAGTGAGCTGATAAATGCTGCTACCCAATTTGCTGCTAACTGTATGTCCCTTAGTCACCTTTTAAAATATATTACAGTCACTAAACAAAGTTACTAAAATGCGGAATTCTAACTCTTTAGCTAAAATATCTATGAAAATCTATTTTTAATCTGGCATTTCTCAAAACCATATTATTATAATAGGCTCATCTGTCATGTCACCCATCAACATCATTACCATAAAAAAGCTGGAAAAATAAACTAAAATGTCAAGATGAAGTAACTATTACATCCAAATCATTTTGGTACAATTATATCTGGAAAAATGGACAAGTCAAAGAAATGCAAACCAAAACCTGAACCACAATGTATACTTGTTCCTGAAGAAGAGATAAAGACTCCAAAATGTACTAAAAGTAATGAATGTCCGACAATTGATCCTTGTAAATTTAAATTCATTCCTCGTGGCCTTGACTGTCCAGGAAGAGAAAACGAAGGTCGATTTAGCAAGTGCCAAGATAAAGAACCTCCTCCAGACGGCAAGTGCAGGGAAGGACCAAAGTGTAAGGACATGGTAGATCCGAAGAAGGATTTAGATAACAGATGTGGATAAACTAATCAAAATTCTATGAATAGTAAAACTACACATTATTCATATAATAGCGTTAGCCAATTGTTAACAAAATAAATAAAAGATTTATAATTGACCAAAATGAGGTTTTTATTACTAAGTTCTGTGTACGCGTGAGTTGTTAAGCATGGCTAACTAACTTGGCTGCCTCAGCGGAACATTGGCCATCATATTGGATAAACCTTAATAATTTTTGACTGCACCGGTGGCTCAGTGGTTACCGTAGTTGCTTCTGGGACCTGGTGTTCTGGGTTCGATTCCCACCTGGGACAATTATTTGTGTGAACCACAAATAATTGTTCTGAGTCTGGGTGTACTTTGTGTCCGTGAAATATATGTTTGTAAAGTCCCCCGCGACACAGGGATTTATTTCCCTAGTGCGGGAGAAGTCTTTTTAAAAAAAGAAAAAAATTGACGAAACTTTTATCGGCAATCAAATATCTTTACTTATGTAGCAGTATTATTGTAACCAAAGTAGATACAATTTTCGAATCCGGATGTTTTATTACTCTATTTGATGATATTTTATTCATCCCACCCCACTTCGGTTCTTAAGCCTACCTATTACCTTACAAAATACTTGCATGGGACTAACCGCGAATGGGACCATTTGCGAACGGAGGACGAAGTGCGCATAACCCTTTTTTTCTGCTCAGGTATTTCGTACGCTGATATAAAATCACAAAAGATTTCGTAAATGCGTATAATTATAAACATCATTTTGGCGGGACCAACTCCTGTAATTGAAAGATTCTACCACGTACATTTAGTACCCATTTAGTACTATTATGTACCTGTCCTAAAAAAATTGTACCTTACACGGCATAAACGGAATTTTACGATAACAATGGTCCCGCCATTATGACGCGTCATAATGACGAGACCATGCCTGTACACTAAAACTACAACGAATTACATCATCCTGATCAAACCAGTATTTAGAACCTGATTTAGTACCTCCGATAATCTACCACGAGAGACGAAGATCTCATTAGTTTTTCTATAAAATATTTATTTTATTTTATTTTATTATACGCCTGAATAATTTAACGAGCAAAAATACTTCAAGTAAAATGTTGCAGCTATTTTTCCTGCAGGCGCTTTCGTATTTATTGTTATGATATTATTTACATTATGTTATTAAATAATATCGGTTAGGCCAAGCAGGAAACTTATATAAATATGACGGTCGTTAACATACTTTATAAATAAATAATCTGCACATCCTACTTTGTATATTTATGTACACCTATTTACGAGAGGGTCAGTCTGCAACATAAATCCGTATAGATAATAATGAATCACTAAATGCGTTGCTAAGCGCAAAACTCAAAAATGTATCGACCATTTTTTTTTAATTCCTAGTAGTCCGAGGAATATTCTTTTTAAAAAAGTAGGTACTACCTACCTACTTTTTCTTTTAAGAACCTTCCTAGTAGTTGGTAGGTAGTAGTAGGTGTTTTATTATAATTTGGACAGAACAACATGTGTTGGGTCAGTACTTTATAATTTTTACTCAAAACTGAAATTTTATAACCAGAGTCAATAAAGAAAACATTTGATAGTCACTTTGAACTTCTCTGTTACTTGGATGAGCGAGACGGAAAGCCATCTATTATGACCTTCAAATTTCTTTATTGGCGCGGGTTATACTGTCATATGAAAGAACGGTTTTTGATCAGTTTTTGAATAAGATTC
Source organism: Nycteola revayana (assembly GCA_947037095.2). NCBI lineage: Eukaryota > Metazoa > Arthropoda > Insecta > Lepidoptera > Nolidae > Nycteola > Nycteola revayana. The sequence goes on along the minus strand of OX344839.1, from coordinate 38,310,916 downwards.
AACAAAAAAGGAGAAGGTGGAAATAAGTAAGTCTTTTATTAAGAAAACAGTATTTTTAATTGTAAAAATAACCAAAATTATATTTCTGCATATATAACGCAATGTGGAATGACGAATGCTTGACTTTTTTTCAGTTTCCTATTCAAGTCATCATAACATTCCCATTTGCCTAGTATCCTTACACAATTACATTTATAGTGACCTATACCTTCTAAAATTGGTGGTATGAACTCGACTACAGCTACAATTTGATAATATTTATTATTAAGTTTTAAATTACTTGGAATTTCGTGTATACTAACTTTTTTATCGTCGTTTAATTCAAAAAATAATATGTTTGATAAAGTGTAAGAAATAGTTTTAACACCACTGCATTCGCTTTGATTACATGGTTTTATATTATCTATTTTATTTTATACTAGCTGCCCGCCCCGGCTTCGCACGGGTGGACTTTTATACCCTACCCCTGCCCTACCCTACCCCTACCCCTACCGTACCCCTACCCCTACCCTACCCCTACCCCTACCCTACCCCTACCCCTACCCTACCCTACACCTACCCTACCCCTACCCTACCCCTACCCTACCCCTACCCTACCCCTACCCTACCCTACCCCTACCCTACCCTACCCTACCCTACCCTACCCCTACCCCTACCCAAAAGTATCCTATGTCCTTCTCCCAGTTCTTAGCTACCTCCCTACCAATTTTCAGCCAAATCGGTTCAGCCGTTCTTGAGTTATAAATAGTGTAACTAACACGACTTTCTTTTGTTTTTAAAATGTATTCTGCTATTCAGGGCGGAGACAAATCCAACGAAACAAAATTGATCCAGCCGATCTCGAGTTATAAGTGTTGTAACAAACCCGTCTTTGTTTTATATTATAGATAGATTATTGACTCTGGTTATAAAATTTCAGTTTTGAGTAAAAATTATAAAGTACTGACCCAACACATGTTGTTCTGTCCAAATAATAATAAAACACCTACTACTACCTACCAACTACTAGGAAGGTTCTTAAAAGAAAAAGTAGGTAGGTAGTACCTACTTTTTTTAAAGAACATTCCTCGGACTACTAGGAATTAAAAAAAAATGGTCGATACATTTTTGAGTTTTGCGCTTAGCAACGCATTTAGTGATTCATTATTATCTATATGGATTTATGTTGCAGACTGACCCTCTCGTAAATAGGTGTACATAAATATACAAAGTAGGATGTGCAGATTATTTATTTATAAAGTATGTTAACGACCGTCATATTTATATAAGTTTCCTGCTTGGCCTAACCGATATTATTTAATAACATAATGTAAATAATATCATAACAATAAATAAGAAAGTGCCTGCAGTAAAAATAGCTGCAACATTTTACTTGAAGTATTTTTGCTCGTTAAATTATTCAGGCGTATAAAATGTCTAAAATAAAAAAAAAAATATAGAAAAACTAATGAGATCTTCGTTTCTCGTGGTAGATTATCGGAGGTACTAAATCAGGTTCTAAATACTGGTTTGATCAGGATGATGTAATTCGTTGTAGTTTTAGTGTACAGGCATGGTCTCGTCATTATGACGCGTCATAATGGCGGGACCATTGTTATCGTAAAATTCCGTTTATGCCGTGTAAGGTACAATTTTTTTAGGACAGGTACAAAATAGTACTAAATGGGTACTAAATGTACGTGGTAGAATCTTTCAATTACAGGAGTTGGTCCCGCCAAAATGATGTTTATGTATAATTTATTATAGTAGTCTCGTATTTTTACAGTTTCATGAATTTACTAATCGTCGCATTCATTTTCTTTTTTTGAAGTACGTGGAGGAACATCTTTACACTTGCGAACATTTTTAGCCAGTTCAGGACAGTTTTCGTCAAGGGCAGCTTCTCTTTCTGCTGAAGCTGAACTTCTTTTTTCTCCAGGACATTTGTGCTCGCGGCGGCAATCTATACCTTCTTTGGGCTTTTTTTCAGCCGCTGAACCTGTTTTAGTTGTTTTTAATTCACATGGCTTTATTTTGGTTGGACATGGGTGTTCTTTTGAAGAAGATTCTTGAGGGTGATTAACTGTTTGGTCAGACATAACGATATCGCAATCTTTATGGAGTAATTAAAGTGGTGATTATCGATTTTATTGTTATTTTTACATGTTTTGTTAGTATCGTTTGTGACAACAAACGATACTAACACAATGACAAGTAAAGAGTGTCATAAAGAAATCAAAGGAATATTTCGCTGAACTACAATAAGTTTTACTTATAATTTTACTATGTATAACTTTATTAATAAAACTAGCTGCCCATCCCAGCTTCACACGGATGCATATTTCCAGTAAAAATATATAGCTTATGTTACTCAAGGATAATGTAGCATTCTAATGATTAAAGAACTATCGACATCCGTTCTGTAGTTTTTGAGTTTATTCGAAACAAACATCCAAAAATATGAACGTTTCCTCTTTCTAATTTCATAATAGTAAAAGTTATATTACAAAGGAATTAGGAGTAACGGCAATAAACCCGTAGTGTAAAGCTACTGGTATTACTACTAATCAGACCGTTGTTGAGGGACGTTGACGTAATCACCAGGCTTGGCAGGTGGATATCAGCTGTATGCCCCTTTGTCGCCTCTTAAGACACCTATTGTAAAACATGGGGTGGTCCACGGGTGGTCTATTCTATCTAAGCTGTTACACCGAATTTAATTATTTGTATAATGCATATTAAAGGAAATGTTCAAGTTTAAAAAAAGGACTGGAAACTTTTTTGGTACTACTAAGGTTAAAATTATTTTTTCTAAATTTCTTGCATTGACAGCATGGAGACATAACATAAGATTTATCAAAAATACGGCTTTAATTCAACAAAAAATCAATTATTTAAAATAATACGGCATTTTCTCTAAATTCAAAATGTGATTTACAAATCTTCTAATAACCCCGCAAAGCATAGCATGAGTATATAACTGCACTATATTATGTATCCTAAAAATCTGATACTTCAGGATTGTGTGCATTTATTAGGTGCAAACGACAAAGAAACGCAAACCAACCATGGATGTTCTGGCACTTGTGGATTTAATGGTAAAGTCTCCGATTCCTTTAAACAATCATTCCAATCCCTTGAATTACCAAAAACAGACAGTTTTCATTCAGATACCCAGAAAGTTAATGTAAAATGTATTGTACCAGATAAAGAATTAGAAGTAGTTTCTTTTCGCCAAATAATTAAAAACTTAGACCAACCAAATTCTGTTACTATAACAAACGAATCTGTCACTGAAGAAACACCCGACGAGTCCATTCAAGAGAAAGTCACTACAAGCAACAAATATTCTAAAGAAGCGATAAAGCCATTTTTAATCAGTTATACTAAAAACTGCTCAGGCACAAATAAATCACCACCTAGTTGTCCAAAATGTGATAACATCGATGACATTAACTCAAAATGTAGCAAAAATGAAAGCGTAAACCTTTGTCCCATGAAAACAAAGGATACATATTCAAATACATCTAAAAAAAGCAATGAAAAGCCAATGTTTAAATTATGTGAACCAGAAACTGTACCAAAAGTTTGTATAAAAGATCACAAATTCTATCTTATTCCACCAAACAAACATGATAGAATATGTATTCAAATTCAAGACCCTAAAGTATGCTGTGAATTAAAAAGTCCAAAAGAAGAATGTTCTAAACCAAAAGATTGCAAAGAAAAAACTGAGGAAACTGATTGTGAAAAACTAAAACAAGCAGAGGAGTGTAAAACGAAAAAAGAAGATTGTCTGTTAAAACTTAAAATAAGAGAAGAAGTTGAAATCAAATTTAAAGAGGAAGAAGAAAGGGAAGATGCAAAGAGAAAGAGAGATGAATGTGAAAGAAAATTAAAAGAACAACAAGAAAAACAAAGACTTAAGGAAGAATGTGACAAACGACAAAAAGAAGAAGACGAAGTAAGAAAAATGATTGAAGAATGTTCGAGGAAAAGAATTGAAGCACAGGAAAAAAGACAAAAAGAAGAAGCGGAGAGGAAAAAAGAGTTTGAAGAACTACAACGTAAAAGATTTGAAGAGGAAAAAAGAAAGAAAAGAGATGAAGCTGAAAAGAAACGAATAGAAGCAGAAGAAAAAACAAAACGCTTAGAGCAGTGTCTTAAAAAACGAATTGAGGCGGAGATAAAACGGCAAGAAGAAGAAGTTAACCGCAAAAAGAGAGAAGAGGAGGAGAGAAAAATAATAAAGGAAGAATGTGAAAGAAAAATTAAGGAGGCCGTAGAAACAAAGAAACGAGAAGAGGAAGCTGAACAAAGAAAAAGGGAGGAAGAAGAGAAAAAAAGGCAAGAGGACGAAAAACGACTGCGAGAGGAATGTGAGAGAAAACGTAAAGAGGAGCAAGAAAGAATAAACAAAATAAAAGAAGAATGCGAACGTCAACTTAGAGAAGAAGAAGAAAAAATGAAACAAGAAGAAGAGTTTGCTAGGCAATTACGCGAAGAAAAGTTGAGGTTGCAAAAAGAGGCGTTGGAAAAAGAATTAAAATATGAAGAAGAAATCAGCAGACTAAGAGAACAATGTGATTTGGCAAAAGGGGAAGAAGAAATAAAAAAAGCCCAAGAGAAACTTGATCGAAAACTAAGAGAAGAAAACGCAATATGCAAACTAAATTCAGATTATCAAGAGAGGAAGCGAAAAGAAGAGCAAGAGATAAGACAGTTGAAGGAAGCATGTGAAAAAGAAAAACAAGAAGCAGAAAGAATAAAATATGAAGAAGAACGTAGAAAAAGAGAACAAGAATCTGAAGATATGAAGAAAAGATTAAAAAAGGAATGCCAAAGAAAAATCTGGGAGGACTCGGAAAGGGAAAAAATCAAAGCTGAAGCTGAAGAAGAATTACTAGCGGAAGAAGAACGAAGAAAACAAAGTGCGCACCGTAGAAAAAGTTATGAAAAGGAAAATTGTGAAGGTTATATAACAACAAAACCTGTAAAAAAATGTTCTTTAAAAACTGATGGCGATAAAATGCTCTGTCCAGCAAAATCTTTAGATCAGAAATCAAGTTACCTAAATTCAATTGCGCAAGATGAAGACTTAAATTGTTTCTGCCCCGATGATGACATTGAAGATGTTGAAGACGATGATGGTGTTAATAATCCTCAAACAAATATAAATGAAAATAATTTCCAGAAACCATCTCTTTCTTCTATTATTGGACACCAACCGAAAACGTCTCGTGATATTGACAATTCAAGTTCAAATGAATCTTTCAAATTAGCAGGCACTAAACAGTTAGTTTATATTGAAAAGCCATTTGAATTAGAAATTGAAAACTCTTCTAATAACCAATCAAAAACGATGTTGGAAGCACATGAAAAAACAATGGCTACTCTCAAATGTGTTATGCAGGACGTTTTGAAAACAGTTGTAAGAAAGACAGAAGATGCCGCCGTATTAGTTAAAACAGAAAGTATTAGACAAATTGAAAATATGAGAAAAGATTATTCACAAGACTGTAAAAAAGTACCTGAACCAAAAGATGTAAGCAGTACTAATGCTTACATAGATACACTCAACACAAGTCCTTTGATAAATGACAATAATATTTTAAGAGGAACAGTATTTTCTTGTTTAAATAATGTGCGTCCAATGAATTATTATAGTAAAATTACTCAAAAAGTAGATTCTGCTTTATCTGCAATAAATGAAACATTGACCAAGCCATTGGAACTCAAAACATCAAATGAAAACTGTTCTAAATATGATAATCGGAGCTTATATATAAATTCAGAAGATATAGATAATCAAGATGACAATACTTCAACTAATTCTTGTAGTATGTTTACTTCAATCAGAAGTAAAATCTGGTCTATATTCGGTGAAGGTGAAACTACAAAACATTACTCAAATATATCTATCTCTACTTTTAGATCCACCGATGAATCTACCAATACAGAAGAAAACATTGAAGACATTTTCCATAGCTTGACAGAGTAAGCTTTTAGTAAATTATAGGGTCATTAAAATATTATATATACTACAATCATGGATGTTCACTGTAAAAACCCCAAAAGGTCAAAGCTTGAAGATGTAATGAATATGACAAGTATTGATAACGAGACCAAAAAACTACTGGAAGCCATGACGAATGAATATGTAGATATAATTTCTAAAAATCAATCGAAATTGGAAAATAGACTGACAGTAGAAGCATGCCCTGTCATTAGCTCTGAAATTAAGACAAATGAAAAATATACTATTCGGCCGGACCTTAATTTGAAGCCGAATATTTTTGTATCACAGCAAATTTACAGTAAAATGAACGTTGCTATGAACTCCATTTCTAACATAGTATTTTCCAGTGAGTTTTTAAATATCCATAACATACTTAAAAGGATGAGAGAAATACGTTTTATGCCTTCGTTTAATGACTGCAGCTCAAAATATGATGTTCCCATTATTAAATATTCAAATAATCAAAAAAGAACATGACCCCGATTATTTAAACAGGATAAATATAGATTGTGTTACAAACGTCAAAGATATTTGATAAATTCAACTAGTAGTAAACTCAGAATAAGAAATAGAAACATGGAAGAAAATATTAGTAGTTCTTATGAACTTAACTCAGATGAAAACACAGATTTTTCAAGAATTTCCAAACAGACGAATTATTCAAATAGCAGCGAACGTACAAACATTTATCCTGTAGAAAGTAGTATAGTAACAAAAACTACTTCACTATGTATAATAGATAGTTCTGACTGTCAATGCGGATGTATTAAGGATGATGACCGCGCTTTATGTACTGATGATATTGAAGTTAATATCCCAAAGTATATATATGAACATGTTATGAGATCAATAAGTGATATATTTCAACCTACCACATTAATAGATACCAGTTCAAAATATGATGTCCCAATAAGACAAAACTGTGCTACGGTTAGTAGTATCTCCAGAAAGAAAATATCCCAATCATCAATAAATGTGAAATATGTCGAGTATGAAAATGATGCAGTCATTGTAAAAGATGTTGTTAAAAAACAAAAGGAATAATACCAAGTAGTCAGAATAATAATAGCAGTTTTTAAATTCGTTTTATTTCTACGCAAACTTTAACAATGGAAGGAAATTCAAAGGAAGAATATAAATTTCATATACAAAATGTTGATTGCCCATCATCTAAAAGTAAAGACAATGAAGATGAATCCGCATTAGAATGCCTTAAGACTTTTTTAAATATATTGAATGACTGTACTGAAAAGAATCCAGGACGATGTATTACGATATCAAAAACTGAATTAGACGATGAGAAATGTGAGGTGAAATCCAGCTGTTCTTGTATTGATACTGAAGATTTTAAGCATGATTCTGAAATCAAAGAACCTTGTTCTCAGCTGGACGACTGCAAACTAAATAGTAAAGATGAAAATAAAGATGAAAAAACGTCCAGTTCCATTTGTTTTTCGATTGATTTAGAGAAATTTAAGCATTACAATGCAGAAATCAAACGATCACAATCCAATTTGAGTAAATGTGAAGAAATTGATGATAGCAAAAAAGATGTGATAGCATCTATAAAATCTACTGCCCAAAATGTTATGAAAATAGTTTGTAACATCCCAGATGGTATCAAATCAATCAAATCTGAAACAATTATTGATGCTCATCACAGAGCTATGGAAACAGTAGGATTTGCCTTACATCATGTAGTAGACAAGGTTTTTAAACCACCAGACAAAGTTTCAACAACAGAAATAGACAAAAATAAATCAACTTGTGATGATTAATTTAATATTATTACAAAAGTCAAGTGCACCATGCAAGACTTAGACCAAGATAAAGTAATGTTTTTATCCGGTCAGATAATATTGACGATGATGCAGTGTACAACTCTATTAAGTGTTTAAAAAAACCAAGGACATGAAGTGATCTAGAAGTAGAGACTCCATCAAGATGTACCCTGTTTCTGATACTGATAATTATTTTGAATACTATGGCCAAACTACTTTTGTTTTTTACAAAATCGTTGGAGAAATTGATTGTATCAGAGAGTTTACCATAGATGCATTGAATTTAGAGAAGTTGTCGCAATGGCTGAATACGTTTAAACCAAGAGATGTCAATCCATCAAGAATATGAAGTTCCAAAATGAACAATAGTAACAAATTTATAAGTAATATTAATCAATAAATTTACAAAAGTACATATTTGGGTTATTATTAAAATCCATTAACATAGTATGATTTTTTATACTACGTAGTCAGCAAACAATCATACGTTTGTTTTAAATGTTTTAGAACACTTTACGGAAAAGTTTACCATATACTAGGTTTCACCAGCCCCTAATGACTTAAGCCTAGTTGGTTATTAAGGCATTAGGGGCTTTACCTAAGATGCAGATTCGAATCCTGCCGGTGGTCGAATTTTATTAATCTCAATTTTTTAAAACATTCGTACGGCCCACCTGTTCTAAGTACCGTATCCAATGGACGTTCGCTACAATTAGGGTACCACACACGCGTTGAAAACTCCCCATACATAATAATTATAAGGTTTGGATTTTTGAGTCGCGAACGTCCACAAAGCCTCATTGATCTTTATATTTATTTTCTTAATTACCTTTCCCGACATGATCCTTAATTTTTTATAAGTACTGGTTCATTTTTTTTACAACTTATCTTAACGTATGCTTTTCTTTAATTAAAAATAAGAAGAATAAGTGTTCCAAGAGTAAAGGAGGTGTCCCGAGCCTAAATGGAGGAAGGATATTTAGGAACAGTTACGCGCGACTGCCTGTGTACCTGGAAAGGCTTACTCAGGCTAGCCGAATGATTGTTTGCGACAAAATGAAACAAACAACTTGAGACAACCTATTTTTTTATTCTTTTAGATAATAATAATCGTAACTATGTAAAGATACAAACACGCAATTTTTTTTTGAAAAAGTCTTGTCTATAATAATATCATAAAGAGAAAATATTTCTATTCTTGTATTGTTTCTTACGAATAATAAAAATCAAAATCTACAAGACGGAATCCGAGAATTTTTTCACTATTAAAATGCTACATTGTTTTGAGTAACATAGGAGTACTTTAATCATGAAGTTCCAACGGGAACAGGAGTTAAGCAGGTCGATAAACTGCCTACGGAACGGCTTACCGGCAATAATACGTGGTCTATGATCATTTTGAACCTCATCTACACAGTAGACAACTTACCAACTGGCCAAAAATAAAATTATTCATCTAAAAAATAAACATTCACGTCAAACGATTCGTTCGTAAAATTGAAATCGACTATGGCTACAATTTTTTGAAAAAAATAAATAAAGTTATAAATTTATAAATAAAACCGAAGTCACAATACAACATGTCCGACCAAGATCCATGCACCAAAAACTGTAAAACAAGCAAAGCCAAATGCATTCCGTGCATTTTACCATTTGGCCAACAAGAAAATATGACAGATGATCCAAAACTCAAACAAGAAGATACAAACGCTGCCTGTGAATGCACTCAAGAAAAACCTTGCTGTAAAAATAAGGAGCCCACCAAATAACAAGTAAAATGAAAATTTAATGGTATGTAAAGGTATCAGACCATAAACTTCCACAGATAAACATGGGCCTCCTGCCGAAAGAGAGTTTTGCCACGATCATTACGTTTGGCAGGCGGGATGGTGATCGCAGTATTATGTACAGCATATTTTATACACATCCTAACACTTGTTATGGATAGTGTTATTATAATACTCGGGACCACATAACGTGCTTTTGGAGGCACGGAGGGTTGATTCTCTACCCATCAGACCCGGAAATAAATCTTATAATCTACACAAAGATTTATTGTTCGGGGTGAGGATCAAACCCACGACCTCTCAGACTTATACTGCTAAGTCACAGAGGATCACAGTAGTTTTATCTAAAATGATATTTTTTTTTAGCAAAATTTAAATAAAAAGCCTACATTAATTTTAAGGGTACTATAGAGAAGCGTCTTCATCCTTTGAATCCTGTTGCCTCTTTGAAGTAAAACGCTAAAGAAACAACCAAGTCATTTACAGACATTGAACTTCTACAAGATAAAAAATGCGGAGATACTAAAAACCAATGATGTGTAATTCCAAAAAAAATTAATAAAGAGGTTATAACGATAATTGTCTTTTTTCTTGAGATTCTTGTTGATAATGGACATCAAAATTGAGTAAATCTGTATATAGGATGGTAATTTATATCGGTCAAATATAATTCATCATCCAATGTATAGATTTCATTTAGATCGGTCAGTATGAGTAAGTCTGTATGAAAGAAGACTGCATACAACTGAGATGCGAATATTGAATGATGGTGATGGATGATGGATGGATGTGATGGAATGGATGATGTGCGTCTGGATTGAGGGCCCATTTTTTGAACCCTTGCGCAACGAAATAAAACTTCGGATTCGAAATGAATATGAAGAAGTCTAAGTGGAGCCAGTGACAAAGAAATTGAGAGGAAGTCGCTTAACATGGTATAGGCACGTTATGCGTAGGAATGGCATGTGACAAAAAAGAATGCTGATTATAAAGATGGAGGGATATGTTGGAAGAGGAAGGCCAAAAAAAGGTGATGGACTGTGTGAAAGATGACATGTCTTAATAAGGTTTGAGTATGGAAGAGATGTCTTAAAATGGAAGAGAATTACATATTGCACCAACTACAAAAAATGGGAGCAGGGCAGAATTACATATTGCACCAACTACAAAAAATGGGAGCAGGGCAGGAAGATGATTACTTGGTACACGGGACATCAACGTGCTTTCAGCAATAATGTGCATTGGGATTTAAACAGATTTCGTGTCTGGAGCAGGAATCGAACCCACGGTGTCCGAGATTTCTTCAACAGCCTGTTTATCCATTGTTAAAGAAGGGCCTCGCTCTTTTCCAACCTTGGCAAGCCAGGATCGATCATGGGTATTGCTATTATCACCACGCTTGGCAGGCGGATTGGTGATCGCAGCAGAATGGTAAATACCTAACCTTAATTGATAGGATGCTGCTATCCAACCATAAGAACCTATGGAAAGATTTGGGGTAGTCTATTAAAATAAAACATTAAAATAAAATTGGTTTCAACAATTTATTCACAATAACAGGTATATTTCCATACAAAATACGTCATTAAAATATTTTTTATTTCATTCTAAATAAACATTCATATTAAAAATTAAGCAAGCATAGTTATGACTAGATTTCTCGATACCATATTAATTATATAATATTTATGTTTTTTTAATAAATAATATAAGATACTACACAATAATAATAAATGGCATAAATTACATAAATTTATAGCACAAAATAGCAACCATATTATAGCATTAAGGCGACAATTTTTTGGCACAAAATTTATTTTTATATTTCGAATAAATAAGGCACATGGCCATAATAATAACTTTATTATAATAATTATGAAAATTATTATATTTATATAAGTAATAATAATATTAAAATTTTCCATTTAAAAATTCACTCCATACTACAAAAAAAATTATTACAGTTCCACAAGGGATTTGCTAAACATGGAACCGTTTACCAAAGACTTTCATTATTTACAAAAAACATTCTTCGAAAAATCAGTTTATTTCTCCTTCTTCGGCTTCGTAAAAAGCCCGGACGGGCAACAAACCCGCACGGTGGTCAACCGCAGGGTAAAATAAAACCAAGTGTTTTTCTGTCGGAACTATTTTGTTCTTGGTGGGGGCTGCATTGGTGGTTGATGGAAAGGGTGGTACTGTCTTGAATATAGACTCTCCTGTAAAAAAAATGTGACTTCAAAAAACTTCATCATCATCAACAGCCCGTTTACGTCCACTGCTGAACATGGCGTCCTCTTAACAGACCTTGGCAAGCCAGGATCGTTGAGGGATATTGCCATAATCACCACGCTTGGCAGACGGATTGGTGATTGCAGTAAGATGTAAACCTTGAGCTAATAGATGCTGCTGCCCATCCATCAGCCATATTATGTCCCCTTAGTCGCCTTTTACGACACCCATGGGAGGACATGGGGTGGTCTATTCTAAGCCGGAAACCACACGGCAAAAAACTTGCTGGTGAGAAAATATAAGTCTTTCTTACTCCTCCTAATCTCTTTCTTTTTAAATTATTTGCGGGTCCCAAGGTTCGATCCCCACGACGGACAAGAAATCTTTGTGTAAATTCTAAGACTCTTTTCCGGGTCTGGTTGGTCGAGGGACTACTTTCCGTGCGTCGGAAAGCACGTTAAGCCGTTGGTCCCGATTATTATAATAATTATCATCTATATCAATCGTATTCAAGGGAACGGTCAACAGCGTTACCTTGTGTGTTACAACATATTACTGCGGTCACCAACCCGCCTGCCAAGCGTGGTGACTATGGCAGTAATTGGGTGGAGGCCCATGTTTAGCAGTGGACGTTAAACGGGCTGATTATGATGAAGGCAGTTTAACTTTTTCCCGGGACTTTGTGACCCTCGGTTCTCATTGCCATTTCCAGTGTGTGCCACTGTTGATCCTGGCTTACAGGAGTTGCAGTGGTGGGAGTGAGGGTGAGATTAAAACCATATAAAAAAAGAATAGCTCGTAAAACATTAATAAATGCTATTTAATTCTTATATCATAGTATTTTTTTCATAGTTTGATCACCTGTCTGGTGAATACTCACCACATTGTTGGGCGCGCTTTGAGCCTGCCTGAAGTTTCTGTCTTGCAAGATAATGTGATTAGCAGCTCTGAAAACAAATTAATATTAGTTCCAATTCTCAACTGTAGTCAAATATAAGTGTATAGTGAATATCTTCTTTTTATATTATGTTTGCAATAAAATACGATGTAGGTAGGTTGTACCGGGCGCCCCTAACACACATTTTAATGATTTTGAGAGTAGTACAATACTACAAATAACAAATGATTTCGCTGTGTATTTCAACGAAAAACAAATCTAGGTGCCTAAAAATTGCATGTGAATGGAAATTGTATGTTTATGGAAACTGTAGGTATGTTTTTGGAAACAGTATATTGTGTATGAAAACGATATATGTATGGAAATTGTATGTGAATGGGAATTGTATGATTATAGAAATTGTATGTGTATGGAAATTATAATGTGTATCGGAATTGTATGATTATAGAAATTGTAAGTGTATGGAAATTATATGTGTATCGAAATTGTATGATTATAGAAATTGTAAGTGTATGGAAATTGTATCTGTATGAAAATTGTATTTGTATGGAAATAGTATGTGCATGAAAACTGTATAGGAATTGTATGATTATAGAAATTGTATGTGGAAGTATATGGAAATTGTCACTCACCTGTCCATTTCTTCTTGCGTGAGGTCGAGCGCCTCCTGCATCTCGCGAGAGGTGCTCTCGATGAACGCCTTGTCACAATACTTGCCGAGCCCCTGTTCCGTCAGTACCTGAAGATAAATCATGGATTGCTTTCAAATATTATTTCTTCAACAACTCCTTTACCTTGGCAAGGGCCGTTGAGTGATATTGCCATAATCACCGTGCTTGGCAGGCAGGTTGGTGATCGCAGGAAGATGTTGAGTGGGCTTTAGTTGATAGATGGTGCTGCTCATCCATAAAGTGAATCTTAGAGCGGTTTCGCACTACGTCCGATCCGAACCCGTGAAAATATTTGTCAAGAAATTTGGAAAGAAATAAGATGACGGACATCGTACCTAGTGCGAAAATTACCATAGAAATAGTATTTTCAAGGGTTCGGATCAGATTAGGATCGGACGTAGTGCGAAACCGCTCTTAGTCACCCCTTAAGACAACCATAGGAAGACTTAGGGTGGTTTATTAAATATATTTATTTGGTAGATATGTTGTCATGAGCATTCACATCAAAAGCGACCTTATCAGTTAGTGTGTTAGTACATCTGTACTAACACTGCTTCTTCCATTCTGCGCTTTCACCCACATAGCTACCGTTACCGTGGGAATTGCATAATTCAATATTGGCTATGTTACTACAGGCTAACGTTAACGGCAAAATTTGTGAAATCGGTCCAGTAGTTTCAGAGCTTTAATTCAATTCGGACAAACAATCAATCAGATATTTCTTCGTTATAATATTAGTATAGATATACTTACTTGAATAATAAGATTCTCCGCTGGATTCTCTATGCAATAAGGCACGTTGTTGTGTTGTCTCGTCGGTATGTCACGATCTGTGAACATATTCATTGCCAATAGAAACAAATTGCCAAAATGAGTAAGAAGACCACTATCATTAGGGCCAATCTGTCCATAAAGCGGATTTGCACTTTTTGCCATTGATTTTTTATCGAAACAATTACAAAAATACCTACCTACTTACTTCAGGAATATTAAAATGAAAACGTCAGTGTAGACGAAACAATCGTACTTATTAAGGCAGTAGAACTGACAAAAAATCTTAACTTAATGAAATTAGATCAATTAGTTTACATTTTTACGCTAATCATAACTTGTACTATATATTACAGTTTACCTAAGTATATTGTTATAATCTCATATGATAGTTGTAATGTCATGTTTTATTTAGAATTAAAATCAAACAACAGCGCGGGCCGGGATCGGATCTGAAGCATAGAACGCGTCGCTCACCTCGCCTCGCCAGGACGATCGGACCCTATCCTAAATTCCTACGAGTTTTTATCTACCTACGTTGTGACATATAGAACGCGTCGCTCACTTCACCTCGCTAGGACGACCGGACCCTATCCTAGCTCCCTACGAGTCTCTCTTTATCTACCTACGTCGTGACACATAGGATGCTTCGCTTACCTAGCCTCGCTAGGCGAAAACCACCGGACCCAGACCAATTCTAACTTCCTAAGAGTCTTTCTCTACGTTTTGACACATAGAACGCGTCGCTCATCTCGCCTCGCTAGGCGAGGACGACCGGACCCGGAACCATTCTAGCCTCCTACGAATCTTTCTCTATCTACTTACGGTGTGACACATAGAACGCGTCGCTCACCTCGTCGCGCAAGGACCATCGGACCCTATCCGAGATTCCTAAGAGTTTTTATCTACCTACGTTGTGATACATAGAACGCGTCGATTGCCTCGCCTCGTGAGGACCACGAAGTCTAAGCTAGCTTCCTACAAGTCTTTCTCTATCTACCTACGGTGTGACATTTAGAACGCATCGATGACCTCGCCTCGCGAGGACCACCGACCCTATCCTAGCTTCCTACGAGTCCTTCTCATTTAATTTAGTTTTTTTTTCAGACGGACATTTATGTAATTGTCAACGAGGCTTCTGCTACTTCGCCGGGCATTAAAGCATAAACAGGGACCATAAAGATGATCCTTCATTTAATTTTGTTACAAATGTTAAATAAAAAAAATATTTTAACAAACATTTTTCATGCTTATCATTCTTATTGTTAGTTGGAAACCAAGAACTGTTAATGACACACATTAGATAGATTTTAGAACATAAATAAGCATGCCAAATAAATAA
The DNA here is from genome assembly GCA_947037095.2 of Nycteola revayana. NCBI lineage: Eukaryota > Metazoa > Arthropoda > Insecta > Lepidoptera > Nolidae > Nycteola > Nycteola revayana. The sequence continues at coordinate 38,295,436 of OX344839.1, read as the reverse complement.
ATAAATATATAAAATGAATGATGAATAAATACACAATCACAACACACTAAAACAGACTTACAGTTCTCTCTCACTGTCAGCATTAAATCGTTTGAAGTTTTTCTGTGAATTTTATTTCTAGTTATTTCTAATTATCAAATATTATACAGATATTTATCTCATTAAAATTAATACTAGGTATTTTTTCAAAAGTAAGATAAAATATATGTGATGAATAAATTTATATTTTGACAAAAAATTCATACAAAATCGAAATTATTATTTTTTATTCTGATATTAATTATCTGAGGATTAATATGTTAGCTACCCGTACCCAATGTAAGGCTTTATATTAAGGGCTAATTACACTTATTCAGCTCAATTCAGCTTATGTTCATAGAAAACGTCAGTTTTGTACGGGATGCGTACGCGTCTGTTCAGCTGAACGCGTGCGTACGCGTCCCCTACTAAACTGGCGTTTTCTATGGACATAAGCTGAATTGAGCTGAATAAGTGTAATTAGTCCCTAAAAGCTTTATATTAATATCTTTATTAATATGAAATGTTTTAGGAGATAATGTATTATTAGTCTTATATTTTAAGTAACAACCAAATTGTTGTTTTTAATAAATATAAGAAATACAAATGAAATGAAGAACTCAATTTAACATTGCTGATTAGTTCAGTAATATTCGTTTGTAGTCTGAAAGGCTTAGTTATCTAGCGCCATCTACTTGAAAAATGTCGAAATCGTCATCAACTCTCTACGGCCACGACACGACCCGTATTTTTAATATCGAATGAAAATCGAGAATTATTTTGCCAACCATTCTATATATAACTCTTTAAAATTAAAATTGATTCCTATGATATTTTTTTCGGATAATGGATAAATAAGCCCAAGAACAAAAATATATCTTGTCATGGTTGATAAATTTACAAAATATTTTAAAATTCAATCACAAAATTGACGATTTTTGAGGTGAACATCCATTAATTCAAAAAGTCCATTAACTTATCTCTAGCACTAAATTATAAAAATGTGTGACTTATCTTTCTTTTTTATATTTGTTTTCTTTGTATACCTTAATCTATTATAATAAAGTTAAAAACCGAGTTCATGTCTGTGCATACAAAAAAAAACGATAAATACCGAGTCAGGGGGATGTTAGAATCTAATCTCCGAAACTGTTTCACCGATTCAAATAAAATTTTACATGGTGGTACCTTACATCCCCGGTCAACATTTTAAATATTTTTAATCACCGAAAATTAATGAGTGCCTCTGGGTTAGTTGAAAAACCGAAGGAATAACTAACACCAAGCGGACCAAGTCACGGCCAGATAGTTTATTAATAATCGTTGTCGTATCGTTACCGTCGCCTTAAAGAACCTCAACAACCCTTGTTGATGTTCGAGACGTTACGAATCACTAGTTCATCAATAAACTCGATAGATGGCGCTGTTAACAGTTTATAATATCTGTATACTATTTTTCATATTATAATATATTTTTAATGTGCCATGATTTAAACACAAATAATATTAAACATCACGTAATAAATTAAAATAAACTGAAATTGACTAATAAAATAAGCTTCGCGGCATTAATACAACATTTACAAAAATAATTCATATGAATCCAGTCAAAAAGACCTAGGTAACTTAAATTTGTCTTATGTCATACAATTATGATGGATGGGCAGCAGCATCTATTAGCTCAAGGTTTACATCCTACTGCGATCACCAATTCGTCTGCCAAGCGTGGTGATTATGGCAATATCCCTCAACAATCCTGGCTTGCCAAGGTATTTTAAGAGGAGGCCCATGTTCAGCAGTGGACGTAAACGGGCTGTTGAAGAAGATACAATTATACCGTTACACTTACGTTATAAAATACTAGAAAAAATATAAAGGTATCTTAGACACGCAATTATTTTTAATTTCATCTGTCCTTGTCAAAATGCGGAACTCAAAATTGCTGTATGGAAGATCCACTTCATCATCAGCCCGTACAACGTCCAATGCTGAACATGGGCCTCCTCCTGAGGGAGGATTTTTGCCATAGTCACTACGCTTGGCAGGCGGGTTGGTGACCGCACTATTATGTTGTAACCTTATAACATACATGGAAACGCTCGGAATAATTTTATAACAATCGAAATCGGCTTAACGTGCTTTCCGAAACACGGAAGGTAGTCTCTCAGCCAACCAGACCCGGAAATAAATCTTAGTATCTACACAAAGGTTCCTTGTCCAGCGTGGGGATCGAACCCATGACGAGATCCGAGATTTGAAGCTAGCCGAATACCGCTACGCTACGGAGGTTGTGGGAGATCCACTTTAAAATATTTATTTTTACCTGTGATTTGGTATTTATTGTTATCTGTGATCCAACGATCTAGCTATCACGGTTCATGAGTTTAAGAGTAGGGACAGGCATACAGAGTCTGCAGGTAGTAGTGGAGTCTTAGGAAAAAGGGTCTGTTTTGTAGATACCTTTTAGGTACAGTACCCTAAAAATTTAGAACATCCTACTAATATTAAAAACGCGAAAGTTTGTAAGTATGGATGGATGATGTTTGTTACTCTTTCACACCAAAACTACTGAACGGAATTGGCTGAAATTTTGCACCGGAATAGTTTATACGCTAGATTAACATAAAGTCTACAAAACATCACGCTCCGACCCACTGGAGCAGAGTAACGCGGGAAAACCCGCGGGCTAGCGTTGAATAAATAAATTTAAAATATTTGTCTTTAGTTACCAAGATCTGACTGGATTGATATTTAACAGAATATAGGTAAGCTACTTTCTAAACATAATGGCATCTGTTTAACAATAGATAGTGTCACATAATCTTATTGAGTTAATGAAGACATTTCTGTAAATTATAAAATTTTATCAGTCAGGCCAAAGAAAAGATGGATAGATTGTGTGAATAGTGATATGAAAGAAAAAGGAGTTAGTGATAGTATGACGGGTGACGGGTGACAGGACAGAATGGAACAAACAAACGTGTTGCGCCGACCCCAAGTAATATGGGATAAGGGCAGGAAGAAGAAGAAGAGGAAGAAGTCAGTCGCGGAGTAAAAAGAGCCTGACCCTGAGCTTGTTTAATATATTTTGATAAAATTTTATGTTCAGTGACAAAATCAATCAATTCCTTGCTCTTACATTTATACCTAATTTCAGAAAATAATATTCACAAACGTAACTTTCCATGATACTATCTACTGTTAAAAGGATGGCATATATTTTGGTAGCACCTCATATAATAAAGACACTTACTGGATAGCTTTGAATATCTTCTCGGAGTCCTTGCCGTGTAGAAGTGGTTGCATCGCTATCTCCTCGTCACCATCGCTCTGATTACCATCTTCGATTTTCCTGTATACAATGAAATAAATATGAGCTGTCGTTGATGATGATGATGATGATGATGATAATGATGATGCTGTTGATGATGATGTTGATGATGATAACGGAAATACTCTTTACACCTATTGTCAAGTGAAATACGGGTCCAAATATAAGGACAGTAAAAATACAGTAGATGAACCAGTCATCCTTATTCTGCTGGCCCTTTCCACTTCCTCCCGTGACCGAGCTCAAGCGATCTAACTCACGCACAGGAACGTAACAATATTAAACGATATTTATTCAGCAAATTATTTACATACACTTGTACTTGTCAATTATACACAATGAAATATGATTAATATAATTAAATACAAAATATGGCAACTAAAATCTATTGCGGATTAACTAATGATCTGTCTATCAGTCTAGTATCACGTCATATGTATAGTAATAACAATAATTAATTATATAATTAAAATCTTAATATAATTTAGCTCTATAGAAAGGAGGCACGTCTTTAATCAATATTGTTACAGTTAAGCGACACCCTTAATAGCCTACATAACAACATACATAACAATAAACAGTGACTTACAATTCTTCTTCAGGTATTTTTCCATCCATTCCAAGTTCCCTTCTCATCATATTGCCCAGAGTAGGACCGTCCTTACCTCCTGAAATCAAAATAATACTTTGTTTACCTAACTTCACTAACGGTTCTTTAGGGTTTTATCGTTTTGCTCCGCTGCATCATGCTTCTTCTTTTCTGAATCTGTTCATGAGTTCCAAGGGAAATGGATGAATTTTTTGTTCATAATGACGGTAGTTAACATTTTTGGGTTGCTGTTGTAGATTTGATATTAAGTTGATATTTAATCATTTTTGCGTTATCTCGTTAATATTTTGTGACATTTTAACGAGATTCTCATCAAGTTGTATTTTTGAACCAGCTTTATAATCTAGTAGTAATTGAACTAGTTTTTTAGGATATAATGTTTATCTAAACTATTCGTAATTCCAAGCCAATTACAGATTTCCACAACAATCCAATCTTACTAACTTTATCAGCCAATTTGGATCCACTACTGAACATGGGCCTTCATTTTAACAGACCTTGCCAAACCTGGGTCCTTGGGGAATAATACTGAAATCACCACGCTTGAGAGGATTCATGATCACAGTAAAATAGATGTATCATTAAGCTGATGCTGCTGCCCATCCATCAGGTGTATGTCATCCATGTAAAGATATCGGGTGGTCTATTCTGAGCCGGACCACACGGCAAATTGACAAATTTGAATTGAGTATAATTAAAGTATGTGTATATCCTCACCGTTTTTGGGAGATATCAAAGCTTCTTTTCTGTCTCGACCGTAAAAACTTTCTCGTCCATGTTTCTTTATACTAGTCCAGACTGCGCCAAAAAGTGTGTGGTTGCGCTGAAACAAAAAATGATGATATAGTTAGTGTTTGTTTAATAAAGGCGTTTACAAAGTCGTTGCAAATATATTGTCGTTTTAGTTTGCCTAAGATTCATCGGCAAACAGGTTATTGGCCATTATAATTATGTTTCATAATTATGTATAAGATGTGATAGATAGATGAAGCTATTTGAAACCAAGGGGCATAACAAAGTTGAAGCATCAACCTACCCGACCTAAACAATACGCTGCATAATTAACATTTTAATATAGTATCAGATTGTTATCATAAATACACCACATTTCATTGAAGTTAAAAGTTCACAAAAGCCATCTGACTGCTTGTAGATGAAGAATATACATTTGAAGTAAGACGAGTAAATAGTAAAGGCTCAGTTATAGGGGCCAGTTGGACCTTTGGACAAACAGAACTTTAGACTAGATTAAGAAGAACGGAATAGAACAGAAGGTGTTCAATACTTACTCTATGCATAGGTTCCACCACTTCTCCAACCACAACATCCAAGTTCCCAGATATAGCCCTCTTCAACTGAGGACCATCTTCGTGAAGAGTTCGGAGACCAGCTTGAAGGTTCTTTAGAGTTTGATCGTTCTGTTCCGCTGCAGCTTGCTCCTTCTTTTTCCTGAATCTGTTCATGGGTTCCGAGGGAAAAGGATGAATTTTGTGTACAAAATGAGGGTAGTTTACATTTTTGTACTGTGGTAACTTCTATTTTGATATTATGTTGAAGTGTGGTGAGGTGTATTCTTGTTTCCTATCTTTTATATTCTGTGATATTTTTATCAAGATTCTGAGCTTTACATGTATTGTTTTGGTATTATATGTTTACGTCTACCGGATATATGTATGTCTTCATACAACTGCTGTTTGTCATGATTTTTATAATTTACCATTACTCACTCTAAAGTGTTATCGTCTGTTCTATCAATTTTCTATATGTTTGTGTAGTAAATTTGAGAATATATACATTATATTAAAGGTTTTGTACGGTGACTAAATTCACGGCAAGCTAAAATTGGATTCAAACCATACTAAAAACTAGAAATCCAAAAGTGTTCGCTAAATGCTAAAAATCCAAACTGACTATTTCCAAACATGTCTGCTCTGTGTCAAATGTTTAAACTGAAGGTGAGGATAGACTATAGTCATAGTTGACTATAATCATAATGCTTGCAGTTCAGAGTAATAATTTCAAAGTAGGTGGGAATGATTTAGAAAATTGAACAATGTAGTCTGATAATTTTGACTAAGGGCTACAAGGACGTTGGTAAATACAATAAAGAAGTAAAAATGTACAATGTTCTATTTTTTACCAAAAGTAATATATCTCGACTCCTCCATGCAAACATTTGACAAAACACAAAAGGGATCAACCAACTTAAGTACACTCAAAAGTCAGAAAAAGAACAAATGTGGTGCATTTAATTCAGATGGTTCTTCGAATGTAAAGTTCTTCAATATGAAAATATGTACAGCAAAAACTTGTTTCGATTACTACATAATACCATTTAACACACACGGAGTTAATGTCTCTGCATAATATAGATAATTCGTCTACATATATTTCAATTTCTACTAACAGAATTTGCCACTTCTTTTCATCCTCCTAAGTGTGGAACTTTTAAAAAGCCTTCCTTCTCTTACTTTCTTAATTAACCTTCAAGTGTTTCAAGTCTCTACGACCAGCGTTTTATGCTGTGCGTTGATCCGTCAGTCAGTCAGCCAGGACAAAGCGTTTTATGATATAGATAAAATTAAGCTAAGCTAGGAGTCCCAATCTCGGCTACTCCGAAATTCGCAATCCTCTCAAGTTCAAATAGATGCATAACAGAATTCAGAAGTCGCCAAATAAGTGATGTAAATTATTTCATTCTAAGTAAGATGTCAACATGCCTAACGAATGTTTTTTATTTACAACTTTAAAATAGTTTTCATCATTAAAATGAGATCAGAATTAACTTTGAGAACCATCCAAATGAACCTAAACAAGTAAAATGTATAAAGGTGAGAGAGAGAGGTGTACAACACAGAGGAAACATGCTTGGGAACTTGAAACATGACGCAAAAATATCATGCCATCAAAAGTATAATCGAAAAATGCATAAACTCGGCGTAAAGTAAGCCTTAAAGGCAGGGAAGCTGAAAACAATGGGAAGAATATTACAATCATCATTAAAATAAACACAATATTTTGTAAAAAATAATTAATTTCTATTTTATGGAACATTTTCATTATTGCTTAACTAATTGACACTTAATTATAGTTGCGTTTCCCGTTTTTGTAAAATGTGTGTACATAAAAAAAGAGACAAACATTTAAGACAAATGATTACCTAAAGGTAAATGTCAGGGGAATCTAAGTTTTAATTATACGGACACCATTTTTCAATTTAAGGACCTAATATTGCTTTTTTTAGAGGACAAAATTTTATTTTTGGGTCATTTGAGGGAAATTCGTTAAGACATAATTTGTAGATTTTCTTGTAGGACGCCTAGTTTCCGAGATATCGCGAAAAAGGTGTTTGCACCCCTTTTTCCAAGATGCGGCCGGGGGACAAAGGCGGCAACCCCACAAACTTGGGGTTAAGCTTCTA